>LPNX010472860.1:3087-78988 GCA_001517045.1 Pseudotsuga menziesii
TCTCCCGATTGCACATCATTCCTTTGCTCAGTCGCAGAATTTCCTATATCCATCGTGTTAGGGGTAGACATCAGGATATCATCCTCAATATCCACAATTGTTGNAAGGACTGTCAGGAGGTTGATTGTAAAATGGTTCATCATCTACAGTGTTCACATTTAATTCTGGTTGATTACCCTCAACCTCGCCCGATTGCACATCATTCCTTTGCCCAGTCGCAGAATTCCCTATATCCATCGTGTTAGGGGTAGACATCAGGATATCATCCTCAATATCCACAATTGTTGGTTCAGTGGCCGTGCATTTTGAAACCTGTGGATCGGGCTTATACCCAGGAGTTGCATATAGATTATGCATGCTCCTAGTAATTCTACGTGAAAACGATAGGTTCTCATAACCTAACCCTTCCCTGTCGCAACAAACCTGAGCCAAATGGTTCAGCATATTCATAGATTGTTCATCATATTCAGTAGATTTGTTGTTTTCATCTTCAACTAATCCCTCTTTTAATTTTATAGGGTTAACGTTATTTTCTTTGGGTTCGGGTTTATCCAACCCTTCTCTAGAATCACAAGGGATTGAAACCCTATCAGCACATCCATTACCCTCATTATCTACGGGAATAGTAACATTCTCTGCCTCCTTAATATCTAGACCATTATCTTCTGAATTTATGTCTTTTCGTCTTCGATGAATTCGTGGAGCAGAATTAGGCCAGTATTGAGTCGGCCCCAAATTACAGTCAGCTAAGAATTTANTTCCCTCTTTTAATTTGACAGGGTTATCGTTATTTTCTTTGGGTTCGTGTTTATCCAACCCTTCTCTAGACTCACAAGGGATTGAAACCCTATCAGCACATCCATTATCCTCATTATCTACGGGCGTACTAACATTCTCTGCCTCCTTAATATCTGGACTATTATCTTCAGAATTTATGTCTTTTCGTCTTCGACGAATTCGTGGAGCAGAATTAGGCCAGTATTGAGTTGGCCCCAAATTACAGTCAGCTAAGAATTTATCCCACGACACACCTCTAGCAGCTAATTGAAATTGCAAGAGAATTTTGATTAACCCATGATGACACAAAGTATTGTCAGGGTTATTGAAATTTCTAACTGACTGCGCCATTTTCTTAAGACTTTGCCAAAGATAAAAGGGCAAATTAAGTTTGCACCCCTTAACTGCTAACAACAACCGCAAATGATACAAATGTAAATGGGAATAGCGTCCGCAGCATGTCACATACCTTACAAGAATTTCATAGTACACTCTCCATTCAGGCTTCAAGAATTTTACAGGCACGCCTGTCCTCAGCTTAACTTTGTCTGGTAATGGCAATAACAGAGCCATACATTTCTTCTTGTTAGCTATCATGCCCTTAAACCAACATTCCCCAACCTGTGGAAGCTTTGTGGCTTCAGCAATTTTGTCTTCGTTAATAACGAATTCGAAACCCCCAATTCGCACCCTGTCATCTTCAAAACTTATTGCAAACATCTTGGTAATATCTGCGTGATGACCATCAAAGCTTCGAAAGAAATGTGTCCATCCCATTTTCTCAAACTTCTGGGCAGCCTCCTGGTGAGCTTCAATCAGTTCACATCCCGCAAGCTCAAAGCGATTCAGAGGAGACATGGTTTCTCCAGCACCTTCCTGGTTTCGTTGTGGGACGAATGGAGAAGTGAAAATAGAGGGAATAGGTATCCATACGAGTGACATGATAGAAAACCTTCACATGCTTCAGTTCTGACTGGAAGTCTAATCTCTGAACCCGCCATCTTAGCGGAATTCAAGCAGTGATAAATATCACGCTATACCATTGCTTGCGTTAATTTGCCTACGTTTAACCACGTCTATTTGTGATTACCATTTAAGTTGGCGAACCAGTGATACATAGCCTGATAAAAATCATTATTATGGCCGTTGATGATTTACGGAGGTTTATAATTACAAGTACAATGGCGTAATTTGAAATGACCTAGAGCATTTAACACTGTCAAGTCGACGTTAATAAGTATATACAAGTGTCGACTTTATCAAATGGGAAGACCACGTTT
Source organism: Pseudotsuga menziesii (assembly GCA_001517045.1). NCBI lineage: Eukaryota > Viridiplantae > Streptophyta > Pinopsida > Pinales > Pinaceae > Pseudotsuga > Pseudotsuga menziesii. The sequence goes on from LPNX010472860.1 coordinate 5,145, forward strand.
ATACCAACTCATCGATCCAAAAGGTTTCATCATTTACCAGTTTGACACTTGGCTTTTTGCATAGTCCATAACTCCACGTAATTACCCCTATTTATCAAGTCACATCGTGGTATGAAATTTAATAAATCGCATTTTAATGTAAACGATGTATTAATCAAATGGCTAACTTAATGTTTATCCTATGTATATGTACAAAGCTATATATATGTACAACACTAAGATAAAAAACCTTTAAACATCCTATCGACACATTAGACCATCATATAGGGTATATATCATATGTAAAAGTTTCATATACAAACAACATCTAGTCATTAACTATGATATTTACAATGTTCAAAATAGGGTTTTATATAAGGTTAATTTTTGAAATTCTCTTAGTCTAAAGACTAATAATACCCTACTTGACATATAATGTGTTTTATGAAATTTCTCTTGGCATAAATCTTTAAGTCACATAAATTCACTTATGATGATTTCAATAATATAATAAGAATGTATGAAACTTATCTGACAATTAAAAGCCAAGTTTTATTTTCAAATTTCTTTCAGCCCTGAGATCATTAAATCATTTCTTTTTTTAATTGAGAACACCTTCAGAATCAAAGATTCTGAAGGTGCTCTTTTATAATTTTAATTTGATAAATCATATAAGAGCTGATCTCTCTTCATTTTATCAAGAAATGAAGAGGTTGTTGCTGGCTGCCAACAACTGCTTATGAAAGATATAGAATTCCAATGTACTGAATCCTATGAAAGTGATTTTGAGGTCTTAAAGGATAAACTATCAGTGGCACCAATACTTAGGGGTCCTGATTGGTCCCTTCTTTTTCATATATCTACTGATGCTTCTGACATGGCCGTAGGAGGATTTCTTAGTTAAAAAGACGGCCAAGCATCTTATGCTATATATTTTATCAGCAAAAAATTGACTCTTGCCGAACTGAATTACACTATTACTGAAAAAGAATTTATGGCAGTAGTCTACTCTATCAATAAATTTCTCCATTACATAATTGGATATGACGTTTTTGTGCATACACACCATTCTTCCATTAGATTTTTGATGAATAAACCAATTACCAATGGTAGGGTGACCCAATGGCTTCTTCTATTACAAGAATTTATTATCACCATCATTGAACAACCTGGTAGAGAGAATATGGTAGCATATTTCCTCTGTCGCATTCAACACGATGATGGTGCTAAACCTGTTGATGATACTTTCCTTGACGAACATCTATTTGCTGTGTTTGTTCAAAACCCTTGGTTTGAAAACATTGCTAATTATTTAGCAACTGGGAAGTTACCAAACCATTTATCCCCACATGAGAAACGTCGAGTTCTCATCTAGAGTTCTAATTACTCTTGGGTTGATAATGACATTTTTCGTACCGGCCTAGAACTTATTAGCAGACGATTTGTACATGAGGGTGAGATGACAGAAATCCTCTATGCATGCCATGATGGGCCATGTGTAGGACACTTTTCTGACAAGTGGACAACATACAAAGTGTTTCATTCCAGCTATTAATGGCCAATCATTTTTAAGGATGATGCTAGGTATGTTAGAGGATGTGACAGTTGCCAAAGAATGGGTAGACCTTCGTCATCAGACGAGATGCCTTTATAGCCTCAGGTCATGATTGAGCCTTTTGAGAAATGGGCTCTTGATTTTGTAGGACCAATCTTTCCCATGTCTTGCAAGAAGAAATACATCATAGTTTGCACAGATTATGTCACCAAATGGGTAGAAGCTAAAGTTTTGTTCTGAGCCATAGAGAAATTTGAGGTAGAATTTATATATGAAGAGATATTTACTCGGTTTGGTGTTCCTAAAGAAATTGTCACTGACCAAGGTTCTCAATTCACCTCTAAAGTAATGAAATAACTTACCACGAAGTATAGTATTTGACATTGCAAATCCTCACCTTACCATCCACATGCTAATGGCCAGGTAGAATCAACCAATAAGGTATTGGAAGCTATATTAACCAAAACTATTTAGCTACATCATAAGGATTGGGAAGATAGACTCATAGAGGCTTTGCGGGCCTATAGAATAACTTGGATAAACACTACTGGACATACACCCTATGAGTTAGTATATGGGAAACAAGTCCTTTTACCTATTGAATTCCAAGTTAAGACTTTTCGTATGGCTGTACAATTAGGTATGGATTTGGAAGAGGCACACAAACAAGGAATTTCACAAATTAATGAATTAGATGAGATTAGGCAATATGCACTCCAGAGGACAATGTTAATACAAAATCAACAAAAGAAATGGCCTGATAAATTTATCAAGCAAAAGCAGTTCAATATCGAGGATTTAGCCATTACTATTCGACTCAAGGTATAGAAATTTCAAAGGAAAATTAACTACTTGTTGGATGGGTCCATATGAGGTAGTTATAGCCTTCGATAACGGGTCAGTAGAAATTAAGACAATTGATGATTCAAAAACTTTCTTTGTCGTAAATGGACATAGACTTAGACTTTAACATCAACCAATATCTAGACAAGATTTTGTGAAGAATTTCTTACAACAAAAGGAGATGGAGCTGGTTGAAGAGGAAGTCATTCCTCCTCCTCTCGATTCTTAAATTATTTTGTGTTGTCTTTATGTATATATGTAAATATATCTTTATTTATTTAATAAATAAAATTCATTTCTAATAAGTTGACTACATTCATGTAGGGAATTTAGTTTTATAACCAGCTTATGGAATTTTGTCAAATAAAAAGGCAAGGCTCTTTTCCTTTGTGTAAACTTTGATAGGTTTTATATGAATTTTTCTCAATACATATGTTTTTGTTGGGAATAAAATTTGAATCATCTAGCAAGAGGTTTTTCAGTTTGATTACAAGAAGCATGTCTCTTTAATCGAGCAATGAAATGTTGCCTAAAAAGGGAAGTGATCTAAAAACTCATAATACATCCTAACTCTTTTTCTTTAAAAAATGGGGATTTATAATGAAATTAAAATGTTCTCTATAGCATTCCTACCCACTTTCTTCGATGATTCCTTATGATTTTATGGTATTTGATTCAGATATGCACATTTCTGACTTATCATTAAAATAATTTCTTAAGACCTACTTTAATTATCATATTCTTCAAAATTCTATTTTACACATATGGACTACTAGTTCATCCTACACTCATTATCAAAGATTGTCTCTTAAGGATTTTTGAGGTAACTCAAGAATAAGTGAAATTCCTACTTGTGGTAAACATTAATTCTCTTTTATGAAGAAGATAGACTAAGAGGTCAAGGAACAACTTTAAGTTATTATCTTTTTACAGGATCTATAATTTAGGCCCTTATGCAAGAAGTTACTTATAAGGTTAACTCTAAAAATTTGAATTATGTTCTTAGTAGACTTAACTTGCTCTAAGTACCAACCGACTTCCACATATTAAAAAATTTATATGAAGTAAATCCGCCGAAGTATTGAACAAGCTTGCTGGCAGCGGGTCCATGATAAGTAACATCTTTAAACAAGGAAGCCTGGTAAGTGCATGTAAACCCATCGGAGTATTGAACAGGGTCGTTGGAAATAGGGCTATGCTTGCATGGTACCAAGATAAACTCACCATGGAACTAAACAGGCCTGCTGGCTTCGAGGAAATATCAGGTAAAAGAGATTTGGTTAATGAATCACTATGCAAATGGTTCGGAAAAAAAAAGAAAACAAAGAAAAGAAGAAAAATACATGTTTAGGACAATTCTTTATCCTGTCATTAGAGAATGGCTGTAAGTTGGACTTGGGCTCGGTCATCTAATTCAATATTACCTAGGATATGATTATTCTAAAAATGGGACCCATATCTATAGAAATCTCACAAACTCTAGGGTGAACTTAAAATATTCTTTGGATGACAATAGATCCTTAAAATGAGGGATGGATGACTAGTTTCTCCTATGGAATTTTTTGCATCAATTATACTACCATTATTTGTATGGTCTCCCCAAGCACTGTTATTTTTGATGGAAATCGATATCGGAATCATCTCCATTTATTAGTTAGTATTTATTTTTCTTACATAAATAATAACAACATCTTAGAACTATTTGTTAAATTATTTGGAAATCAATCAATTTTTCTTTGATGGCTTGAGGACACACCATATTTTTGGTTTAGGGGAAGGTTAGAACTGTTTTTATTTTTTGAATGTTTATAGAAAATTTCATTTATTTGTAACAAAAGTGTAGGTGTTTTCAGGATAATACAATTAGTGGAATATTGTTTTAATTCGTGATGGACAATGCAACGAAGGTTTAATAAAGTTGGTTTACATCATCATATTGTGTGCTGACAGCCCAACAAATTTACTACATAACTAGCAGCAACCAGATCCAGTAAAGTGTATTTTTGAATAGAAGGTCCATATGAAGGGTCGAATGACAGTCTGAATGGAATGCCAAATGATGATATGAATGAAAATTATAAAATTATATCGTCATTGTTATGAAACCAAATCCCAGATATAGCATAAAGAGAGTAGAAACAGACAATAAGAGAGTAATCCATGCGTAAAAGATGAATAGCAGAGATAAATATCAATCCCCTTCGAGGGCTTAACCTCCTTACACAATGTACAAGACAATACAAGATGATCTGAAGATATTAATTAGAATATCTCCTTCCTATATATAGGAGATAATGGTGTACAATAACAACTGATAAACCAACTATTAAACCCAAGCCTACATACATAATAAGTAATGCACCACAATATAGGGGGTAATGTGCCACACTATATGGTGTAATGTGTCATCAATAAGGGCTTAACATGCCCCTCCTCTTCAAAAATTGTTATCCTCAACGCTGAAATAGTTCTGGATGCTGCTGTATAAAGAACCATCTTCCCATGTTGAATCTTTTGTGGGTAAGTTCTTCCATTTAATGAGATACTCTGAAATTGATTGATTTCAAAGATGTCTAGATTGTATTTTTGTAATTTATTCAGGCTCCAATATTATTTTTCCTTCCTTATAAAGTTCTGGTGACATCGTTTGAACTGGTATCTTGTCATTGAATACCTTCTTCTTTTTGATGTATCCTTCTATCTTGAGAGTTTGGGGAGTGCTAATTCCAGCCACTGCATGGCAAGATATGGTGGGAGTAATTTCTTTTGAAGTATCTTCTTCTATTTCTTTTGAAGTTGCCTCTTCTTGAGATGCTTCCTCTTCTTTTCGTTCTTGCTCTTCATAATTTGTGTAGAATAATTTTTTATCAGTGCACTTATGTCCCTTACTATACTTGCTATTACAATTAAAGAATAATCCTTTTGCTCTTCTTTCATCTAGTTGTTGGGGTATGAAACTTTGTGGTGGCTTAGGAGAAGGAACATTATTTTCTCTATATGTGTTGGAGAAGGCCTTTCTAGTATTCATTGCCATATATTTATTTTCAACCTTCCTTGCCATCTTGAAAGCCTTCTCTAGTGATGACGGTTCAAAGAGATGCACCTCATGTTGAATGTTATTTTTCAAGGTTCCAATAAAGATATCTAATAAATAATGTTCTGAAATATTCTTCACTTTGAGAGTTAGCCGTTGAAATTGCTTGATGTGATCTGTAACTGACCCTTCTTGCTTGAGATTTACCAATTGACTGAAGAAGGTGTTGCTATTTATATCCCCATAATGTGCAGTCAATTATTCGGTGAATATAGACCAAGAGATAATAGACTCCTTTTTGCAGTCACAAAGCCATTGGTACCATACAAACTAACTAGGTTCTAAATACAAGGATGCAATAGTTACCTTTTTTTATAGTGGAAACTTGGTGTAGCTCAAAGAATTGCTCCATCTAAAAAATCCATGTGATTGCATCCTTGCCATCAAACTTTCGCATGTCAATATTGGGGATAAAGTAGTTTCTTGGACCTGAATTGAACCTAGGATGTTGTAGTGAATCATCAACTTTTGAGGACTCCAAATTCCTACTCTCCAATTGTTTTTCAATTTTCTCCGAACGTGATTGGAATAAGTCATCTTGTTCCTGCTTATCCTCTTCTTGAGTAGATAGTTGAGTAACAAAGTTATGTTTGATATCCTTGATAAACTCCTTCAAGTCTTGGAGATCTTCTTTACTAGCCATCTCTTTGAGATTTATTTAGTAGCCATATTCTTTTCTAATTTAACAAAGTCATCAATTTTCACACTTTCTTTAATCATATCTTCCAACTTGGACACTCTAAAAGAAATGTCTTCCATTTCCTCGTAGGTTGGGGATGAACCCTCTNAGTTATTCAAATGCAAAATGGCATACCTTTTTCAATCACTGATTGGGAGGCTGTTTTAGGGATGACTTGTAACTGAAGTAAAATTTGAATTGCGGCTCCTCTAAGGATGAAACTTCTTCTTATAGTACCTTGATATTTCATCTTTCCAATTCCATAGATATGACCTAATTTGGATGAGCCAATAAAAAGTTTAATTGCAAATATACCAAAACCTCTTATTTTTGGCACATCCAGAAGAGCGAACTTGTATTGTATGCCACATGTTGACTATTTTGTTTTTGTATCTAAAACTTAAACCACATATACCCTGGTTCATCTTCTTTGATATGTAACTAGTATCACTCCGTTTGGATCTTGTATTCCTCATATATGACCTTTTTCCCAAGAACACATGTTTTAGACTAGCTATAGGACTAGTAAACAAGCCTCACTTCCTCCACACTTATATACAAAACTATAATGTATCAAGATCTGATTTTTTTACTGGAGATATTTCGGCCTGTTTTAGAAGTGGGGTTTTAACCCCAATCTCTGATTCCTTGTAGAAACAAAATTGTAGCAAAAGTTCTAATATGACTCATTTTGCATAAGCTAGTCCCGATGAGAGAGCTCTGATACCAAATGTTATGCAACCAAATACCAGATATAGCATAAAAAGAGCAAAAATAGACAATAAGAGAGTAATCCATGCCTAAAATATGAATATCATAGATAAATATCAATCCTCTTTGAGGGAGGAACCTCCTTACACAATGTACAAGACAATACAAGATGATATGATGATATAAATGAAAATATCTCCTTCATATATATAGGAGATAATGGTGTACAATAACAACTAATAACCCAACTATTACACCCAAGCCTACATACATAATAAGTAATGCACCACAATATAGGGGGTAATGTGCCACATTATATGGTGTAACGTGTCATCAATAAGGGCTTAACAGGCATGATCTAAAAATGTCAATTTCTTTTAATTTTCATGGGAAAAGAGTTTAATTAGATGAATCATACCCATAATTATTAGGTCTCATTCACATGCTTACAAAAGCATTATGATTTCAGCAGGACTCACCTCAACCTATGATTTTGATTATGATTTTGATATGATATGATATCGTTTAACTCTATCTTGATATGATATGATCTTAGGATCTTTTCGATTATCATTTCCCTTACACTGTCATCAAATCACATGCAGAAGTCGTCACGTGTCCTATCATCCTATTGATTAGAATTATTATGGTCTTAAATGCATTTTATGGAATCTGTAATAAATAAATCACTCAACCTGTTCAAATTTTACTTTGGACATGGTTGAATATATCAAAACCTTATGAATTCATCAATGCACGCATCCTTATGATGTTACATGATTCAAAGAATTGAACCATAGTGTGATTGGTTGAGCGTGCGAAAACATGGTCTCATGATCATTCAGACGCTTAAACAGATTACGTTTTAAACCCATGATATTTACCCTTTTCCTCACTTACCTTCATCTTCACAGAGCTATTCAAACACTATTCTGTGTATCCTCTGCAACCCTTGCATTTTTGCCTCTATTTGAACAATGCCTAATCGTCTCGAGCCTGAAAGCTATAAGGACTTATTCTAGATTTCGAAATTTCAAGAGTGCCGATAGATCTTCTTTCGGGCATGGTGGAATCCATTTCTCCACCTTTTGCAGGGATATGACCAGGATATTTCGCTGTTATTTGTGAAAGGATTTGATGGTAAGATGTACAGGGTTGGTTATCTCATTTTTCCAGTAACTGGGGAGACCATTGCAATAGCGACCAAGCTCCCAATATAAGGAACTCGTTGGCATAAGCATATGTTTCTCCTTTGGTTGTCCCACAATTTCGCTCTCAAGCTATATTTTCAGCATGTAGCAGGAATGAAGGGGTATCATAGAGAACAGATTAAGCCCAAATACCTCAACCATCTGACCATCATCATCCTCCTTATAACCTGTGAGGGTAAGCTTACTGTGTTCAAAGCCTGCCATCTTCACTTACTGGCACATTTCGTTAATCAATGGTTTATTAATTTTCCATTTTATTTCCTCAAAATCCTGGAAAAAATGTCAAGTCAAGTTAGGAAGAATACAGTCAATCCTATGGGTAGTTTGTACCACCACAACCTAATTAATTTCCTGATCATGCATAAATTTAAGGAGAGAAACCAGACTTGGGGGATTTTTTTGTTTAAGGTCTTAAACCCTCATTTAAATGTTTGAAAATGCCCTCGACACATTTGTGACTGTAATCCCAGTCAGACACCTCCTAAGGAAAAGAAAATCCCCAAAATTGTGCATATTGATGAAGATACACTAGAATCAAGTCTGCCTTCCCATTCACCTACCATTGTTCAACCTACTGTTTCAATCGATCATCCAGATCATATGGTTGAAGTGGGTGGACTCGTTTCTGACTCACCCTTATTTACATTAGCTAGTGTCTCGACCAAATTGCTCGAGACTACTGCTCTTGAGACTGCTTCTCCATCTTCTCAAGGCATGGATTATAAAAAAAAAATTCCCTCCATTGACCTTGAGACACCACCCAGAGAATTGAGTCCGCTTCAAGATTCCAAGCACCTCACAGAACTGTCTACTCGTCATCAATCGATAGTAGACCAACTAACTCAAGAATTGGCACGGTCAGCGAGTCGAAATGAAGAATATGCCAAGATAGATGATAATATTCGCCAAGAGAATAAGGAGCTGTGTATACAAATCAAGGATATTGAGGACCTTAACAATCCCATAACCTCTTTGTGTGACTCTCATCATGAGAGTACACTAGTTTAAAAACATAGGCTGTGCAATTGAAATTAAAATCTCCCATTTCCTCTGCTAAGTCGAAGGCAGCTACTGACGCATCTCAACCTTATTCCTAAACTTCATTATTGTTTTACTTAGTGGGACCTGACATCTCTTCGGTTTGGGGGAGTGTTGATCTCGATTTTGTCACTATTCTTGGCCATTAATTTACTCTTTTGGCATCACTTTTGTTACCTTTTGGTATACTTTATGTCATTAAGCTTATCATTCAAAACCAGGTACGAATGTATTTGATTTTTATGAAAGTATTGGTTTAATTTCGTTATTTCATGATTTTATTAGTAATTATGTGATATTTGTGAATGTGTTTAATACATAGACATGCTTTCTAGACGAGCCTCCATGTGGACATGAACCCATGCTAAATACGCACAGATCACATCCATCTCCCCATATAGCCCTCCGATTAATCAGTGCGATGTTATTTGGAATATTCTTAAATATTTAACGTACATAATAGTTTCTTGTTGTTATGTTGTCCACGCATCCTACTGCTATGATGGTATTTTCTCTAGAAGGCTTGGGATCCTTCCCTCTCTGTATGACACCACGCTTCATGACCACATCAACAAAGATCCATACATGCGTAGCCTGCGTGAGGATAACTGACACGCAAAGGATTAGGAAGGTGGTTGTGTGTTGTCGCCAATCGTCACATGGTTGTTTGATTAGAAGTTAAGGTTGACTATTTTCAAAGTGGTTGACCAATGAAAGAGTCTACCTGCTCATCCATGTAAAAACTATATAAATTCATCTCCAAATGAGAGTCGATCTGCTTAGTGGGACGTGAGTGGTTGATTAATTGAAGCGCAACCTTGATTGCTAAGAGGGCCCCTCAACAAACACTGGTCTTCCATTTCTTTGTGTTTTCATTATTTTCCTTTTTATAGCTAAGTGATTTACATTTCCAGTTTTTGTATGTAGTTTGATTCTCTTATAAATTGATGTTGTTTATTTCCTTATTTCTTGTAATGTGTGTTTGCTGTGAGTAATATAATTTATATTGTGTTGTTAATATAGTTTCCATTTCCACTATCGTAAGTGACCAATCGTGCAATATTCATTTCCAGCTTTCTTTCCAGCTTGTTTCCTAGTTCGATATTTGAAATCAGATAGAGTTTGATTAGTTTAATGTCTTAAGCTTAGTTGGTAGGTAGGTTTGATTCTGTCAATTCTTGTTTAGCTGTAGATTTACTTCAATTATTTCTTAGGTTGTTTCATTAAACAATAGGAAGTAATTTCTCTTTTTTAACTATAGGTTAGCACAAGTTATTCCTCTGTCATTTTAGGTATTGAATAAGTTTAATCACTGTCTTTTCTACATTGCATCCTCATGTGCATAAATCATTTGATGTTAAGATCATTCAGGTTATTTACTTTGTAATTTTCATTGATTTTCCTCATTCGGATTGTCTATTTATACTGTCATCTAGACCTCCATTCAACCTTTAATATTTCTTGTTTTGTTTTATGATTGTTTAAAGTTTGGTTCTGTTAGCTTTTGAATTATGTTATGTTCTGTAATTAAACAATAGTTGTATATATATTTAGGACCTTAGTTTAAACCACTTAAAATATCCATCAAGTTCCATAATCATTCCTATCTTTCTTTCCCTTTTATCTTAGTTTTGAAGTTGTGTTCATTTTTGTCTCTGACTCCTTCATTCATTACTGCTTTAGAGTTTGTTAATTGTATCTCTAGTTTACTGTACTTCATCCTTATTTGGATTTCATTTAGAATTAAACTTCTTAACTTTATTGTCTAAAAAGCACATCAATTCGTTATAAGTTTGATCATCATTCCTAACATAAGATTTGTCCTCTTTAATCTATAGTTACTGAAGATGTTCATAGAATAGGACTAGATTAAGAAATAAAACCTCTTTATTAAGTTTTCTACTTGCTTCTTTACTAATTTTTATGCTTGTTTTTATTGAAGTTTTCTACTTGTTTCTCAATTATATTAATTTCATGCGAGAATCATATACCTTTAACTTCAAGTGGGTCCATTAAAAGAATCTAATTTCTTAATTAATAGATTGGTTGTTAATAACATCTTTTTCAATTAAATTCATTTGCTTATGGAATAAATCAAAATGTTTACTATTACTTGTAATTGGACACTCCTTAGTTTACATCTATTTGTAGAGGTTAAATTAGACTTAATTCCATTCAGTTTCTTTATTTTTTTTGAAATCCATTTTGATACACCTCCTTCTCCAGTTCCGATCACAATGAATGCATATCCTCAGAATACTCAAGGAGAATGGAACTAGACAATTTAATTTAATTATTGTATATTTGTCAATCACATGTATAGTTTAGTTATTGTGTTTCTTAGATAATTAAGTAGTTGTAATATTGCCTCAAATAATATAACCTCTTGTGTTCATATATTAATAGTTCTGAATTTTTTATTACCTTTCTAATTCACAGATTAAAAAGCAGAAAAATTAAATAATAGATTTCACTATAAAAGATAGTTCACTTTCTTAGGATAGTATTATATCTTTTTATTGTTTATAAAGTAGAGTAGTATAGATCGATAATGATCTAATCTAGTAGTCTTGTCCCAGTCTAATTACCTTAGTAGTTGAATTTCTGGAGTTTGACTCGATTTTTCATTTTGAAATATCTTTCAATCTTTTTCTTGTTAAAGTATTTCCATGAAACCTTAGGTACCCTTCCACCTTCACATATAGTTTGTGTCAACTCTAAGTTTACAAACCTCGGTCGATAATTGAATATTTGGTGAATTAATTAATAAAATAAAACACCCAACATTTTTGGCTCCGTTGTTGGGGAGTTATTCTGTAAGCTAAAATAAGTAGAATTCCCTTATGATGTTTAGCAATAGGCTGGTGGCGGGGGAGTAGTAAGACGAGAGGTAAGAACCTGCACATTTGTTATAACAGCTGACCCCAAATTGAGCAATAATAGTAGTATTGTAGGTTTTCATTTAGTTTAGATTTTTCATGAACAAACCTAGAGATTCGAAGGGTAGAAACATTAGAACTATTTCCTAAAAATTTGTTAAAATTTCTACTAACCTTTATGGGGGACGAAATACCCCAACCACTAACTCAGCAGAAAGGTATCGGATATCACACGTAGGAAGCTGTTCCACTTGGAAACATAAAGACTTTATAGGAGAAGCCATAGAAGATAAAGAAATTCTGGAAGGAAGTTCTAAGGAGCCCATCCCTAGAGAAGTTCTCGGGGGTCAGCCTTTGGAAATCCTCAGCCCTCCACTAGTGCAAAAACCTAAAAATACAACTTTCTCGCTAGTAGGGGATCCAAACTTCATCAATTTCATCAATCTTGCTCAGGTACAAGCTCTCTTTGGTAGCTCAATTAATATTGTTATCTCAGAAAATTAAAACATCCACACTAGAACCTACTATTTATATAGAACCTAATAAATATACAGATAACAAATCCTCTTATCAGAGGAATATATCCCCCGAAAAAGAACGTTGGGATGCCCGATTATCACCTTGGAGGGAACCTCTTAGGTACACACTCTTTAAGAATCAAATCTACATGGAGAGACAGGGAGAAAATGAAGATCATGACAAGGTTAGAAATGATGAAGGAGAAGGAGGGAATCAGACTGAGGCTACCTTTGGGTTCCCTATTCTAGACACTGCAAAGGATGTAAATATGAAGAACATCCCTCCTTCTTCCTTACCTACCTTCTATAGGAAGAGTAATGAAGAACCAGACACATTTTTTTTTGAGTTTGACATCCTCTGTAGAAGTTATAACTATCTACAGGATGCTCACAATTAAATTTTTCCCCTGCTACACTAAAAGATTCTACTTTAAGATGGTTCATGGGATTAGGAGAATATAGTATTAGGATTTGGGAAGATATGAAAACTGTATTCTTGTGAAATATTTTTAAGATACATCAACTCAAAGACGAGAGCTTAGAATATTATCTCGAGAGGTTTATTTATACATTACACAAATATAAATATAACAACCTTCAAGAAGATGCAGTACGAACACTCTTCCTTAAAGGGATCTCAGAAGACCTGGTAGAAAAACTTAATATCATGGCATCTGACGATATCTCTCACAAAACTTTTGCACAAATTGGTGAGATGTGTAGAAATTACTTTAGAAGTAGGAGGAAAGTTTGGATAAATCTTCAAGAACCCTACAATAGGAATATAAAAGGAAACACCTCTAGTTCTGGAGGAGTCATAAGGATAGAATTAGGGAACCTATTATAAAACTTCAAAACTTATATTTTAGGAGCAATGGGTTCCCAACTAGATGTGTTACAAGCTAAGAAGAGGAAAGAGGAATAACGTGGAGCAATGGGCATTTTTTGTCCAAGATGCAGGACTAAGCACCCCTAAAGGGAATGCCCCTTGAGCAACATCTCCGTATGTCACATATGTATGGATGATCATATGGCATAAAAATTGCCATCGATTCCTGGGTTACTAGCCATTTATAAAAGTGGGGACATTGGTGAAACATCTACGAGGCCTTCTTGGAAACAAAGAGACCAACCACCATATCATAATTTGTCACCACAACCCCCATCTTATTATCAACCCTACCAACCACTTCAACAATGGAACACTTCAAGTTGGAAGCATTCGCCACCATAGTATCCTCCTCCTCCTCATTTTACTCAGCATCAGTATTGGCCACAGGGATGGCGAGGACAAGCATATCCCCAGTCACCACCAATATCTACACCTAATCATCCGATGTAGTACGAACACTATTCCTTAAGGGGATCTTAGAAGACCTGGTAGAAAAACTTAATCTCATGGCATCTGATGATATCTCTCACAAAACTTTTGCACAAATTGGTGAGATGCGTAGAAATTACTCTAGAAGTAGGAGGAAAGTTTGGAGAAATATTCAAGAACCCTACAATAGGAATATAAAAGGAAACACCTCCAGTTCCGGAGGAGTCATAAGGATAGAATTAGGGAACCTATTAGAAAAATTCAAAACTTATATTTTAGGAGCAATGGGTTCCCAACTAGATGTGTTACAAGCTAAGAAGAGGAAAGAGGAATAACGTGTAGTAATGAGCATTTTCTGTCCAAGATGCAAGACTAAGCACCCCCAAAGGGAATGCCCCTTGAACAACATCTCCATATGTCACATATGTATGGATGATCATACGACATAAAACTTTCCATCAATTCCTGGGTTTCTAGCCATTTATAAAATTGGGGACATTGGTTAAACATCTATGAGGCCTTCTTGGCAAACAAGAGACCAACCACCATATCAGAATTTGTCACCACAATCCCCATCTTATTATCAACACTACCAACCACTTCAATAATGGAACACTTCAAGTTGGAAGCATTTCCCACCACAGTATCCTCCTCCTCCTCATTTTACTCAGCATCAGTATTGGCCACAGGGATGGAGAGGACAAGCATATCCCTAGTCACCATCGGTATATACACCTAATCATCCTTATCCTCAACATCCAGCCAATACCCAACAATTTTTTCTTGTGTTTGTTCCTTCACTGCTCCTTATTACACAACAACCTCATCATTTCCAGTGTACAAAGCCCCCACGACCTACATTGTTACCTACACAACCAATACCTAACCCAAACAATAATCCAAATCAATCTTTTAACAGCATTGAGTTGCAAACTCTTCCATCCTATGTCATTTCGACTGTGCCTGTGCACGAGATCCCAATACGATCTGGAAGAGTCATGAGTGATCGACCCAAGTCATCAGTTATCATTCATGAAGAAAATGAAGAGGAAGAAGATCCCAATGAATTCATGTATGATGCTATTTTGTAGGATGTGTATATTCCAAAGGTTCAAGCACATATCCATCCTTAGAAAGAACCAACTCAAGAACAAAGAATCCCTCCATTTCCGGAACGGTTAGCAATAGAAAAACCCGTAATTCATCTTGAGTATGATATTTTAAGTGAACAAAAAATGAAAGATCCCTCTATTGCAAGCTATTAAGGATATACCAATTTACCGTAAAGTAATAAAGGAACTTTGCATTAAGAAACCTGGAAAGAAACAAAAACACCCCCCTATAATTCATGTTATAGGAGAGATGTCTAAATGTGTGATTGACCAGGCTAGAATTGAAAAGCATACAAATCCAAGGATCCCAGTAGTAATTGTTATTGTAAATAATATTTCCATAGAAGATACACTTATTGATTTAGGATTTGCTATTAATATGATGACCACCGCAGTCTTAGAAGTTTTACAGTTGGGACAATTTCTTCGATCGATCCCCTCAATTCTGGAACTAGCAGACCATACTATGGTGAAACCTGTTGGGGTTCTGGATGACATTGTTGTATTGGTAGCTTCATGGGAATATCCTGTTGATTTCATGGTAGTATAATCAAAGGATCCTTCTAAAGGACATCCTATTATATTGGGAAGACCATGGTTGGCTACCTCTAACGTCTTCATAGAATGTAGGGATGGGGAAATGACCATTTGTAATGGGTTTTCCACACAAAAGCTTGATTTATACCCCCTAGCACAACCTGTAACTAAAAAATTGTGTTAGTTAGACTACCTCTTTGGGGATGAAAATATTGAAGATCTTTTCTTTCCTAGTGACTACTCCTGGGAACTTAAGGAGCAGACTACTGAGAATGTGTTAAACCAATTTGTTTCTTCAACAACTTGTATAGATTTTCCTCAGTATTTTGCTCAATTCGATCAAATTTTTGGATATGAGTTTCAAGAAAATATGGCCCTCTCTACATTTGTGGATGCACCATGTGTCTTTGCAATTGAAGAGCATATAGGGTCGTATACCATACCTTGTGAAGTTAGCCTTGGAAAATTTCTACACATAAATGCAGGGTTAACTGAGACTCAATAAGAACAGTTGCCTAAGGTCCTTAAGACTCAATCCATAGCATTTGCATGGGAGTACACTGATATGAAGGGTATACACCCTGAAACTTGTATTCACCATATTTACATGGATGCCAGTATATCCCCTATAAGGCAACCTCAAAGGAGGATGAATCATGCTTTGAAGGACATAGTTAAAGAAGAGTTACAAAAAATCCTCAATGTTGGTTTCATCTACCCAATTTCATATACTAAATGGGTATCTCCTCTAGTTATAGTCCCAAATAAAGTCACAGGGAAATGGCATATTTGTGTTGACTTCCGAGAACTGAATAAGGCTACACTTAAGGAATACTTTCCTTTGCCTTTCATTGACTAAGTGCTAGATACTCTGTCTGTCAAACAATACTTTTCTTTTCTCGATGGGTATAGTGGATATAATCAGATTTTGATAGAACCTGAGGATCAGGATAAGACTACTTTTACATGCCCTTGGGGGACATATTCCTATAGAGTTTTGTCATTTGGATTATGTAACGCACCTGCTACTTTTCAGCGTGCAGTTTTAGGAATATTTGTTGATATTATACATGACTGTGTAGAGGTGTACATGGATGATCTTACATCTTATGTTAATACCTTCCAAGAGGCTCTTGATAATATTGAAAAGGTCTTAATCCATTGTCAAGAGACAAACCTAGCCCTTAGCCATGAAAAATGTAAGATGTTATTAACAGAAGGCATAGTCTTGGGGCATCATGTCTCTTTGCAAGAGATCAAGGTAGGTCCTGCTAAAATAGAAGTAATTGTTTATCTCGCCTCTCCAAAAACTCAAAAGGAGGTAAGAAGATTTCTTTTCCATGCAGGTTACTACCGACGTTTTATTGAACATTTCACTCAAATAGCTGCACCACTGTTTAAACTGCTTATGAAGGATATAGAATTCTAATGGATTGAATCTTGTCAAAGTGCTTTTGATGTCTTAAAGGATAAACTCTCAGTGGAACCAATACTTAGGGGTCCTAATTGGTCCCTTCCTTTTCGTATATCTACTAATGCTTCTGACATGGAAGTAGGAGGAGTTCTTGGTCAAAAATAGGGCCAAGCATTTTATCCTATATATTTTACCAGCAAAAATCTGACTCCTGCTGAACTGAATTACACTATTAATGAATTTGTTTTTCTGACAATAGTCTACTCTATCAATAAATTTCGCTATTACATCACTGGATATGAAGTTTTTGTGCATACGGACCATTCTGCCATATGATTTTTGATGAATAAACCAATTACCAATGGTAGGGTGACCCGATAGATTCTTCTATTATAAGAATTTAATATCAACGTCGTCAACCAACCTGGTAGAGAGAATCTGGTAGCATATTTCCTCTCTCGCTTTCAACTTGATGATGGTGCTAAACCTGTCAATGATACTTTCCTTGATGAACATGTATTTGTTATGTACGTTCAAACCCCTTGGTTTGTAGATATTGCTAATTATTTATCAAATGGGAAGTTACCAAACCATTTTTCCCCACATGAGAAATGTTGAGTTGTCATCCAGAGTTCTAATTACTCTTCGGTTGATAATAACCTTTTTCATACCGACCCATATCTTATTATCAGACAATGTGTACGGCAGGATGAGATGACAGAAATCCTCTGTGCATGCCATGATGGGCCACATGGAGGACAATTTTCTAACAAGCGGACATCATACAAGGTGTTGCATTCGTGCTATTACTGGCCAAGCATTTTTAAGGATGTTGCCAAGTATGTTAGAGGATGTGATAGTTGCCAAAGTATGGGTAGACCTATGTCATCGGACGAGATGCCTTTACAACCTTAGGTCATGATTGAGCCTTTTGAGAAATGGGCTCTTGATTTTGTAGGACCAATCTCTCCAATGTCCCGCAAGAAGAAATACATCTTGGTTTGCACAGATTATGTCACCAAATGGGTAGAAGCTAAATCTTTGTTTCGAGCCACAGAGAAATATGTGGTAGAATTTATATATGAAGAGATATTTACTCGGTTTGGTTTACCTAGGTAAATTGTCACTGACCAAGGTTCTCAATTCACCTATAAATTAATGAAAGAACTTACCATGAAGTATAGTATCTGACATTTCAAATCCTCACCTTACCATCCACATGCTAATGGCCAGGTATAATAAACCAATAAGGTATTGGAAGCTATCTTAACCAAAACTATTCATCTACATCATAAGGATTGGGCAAATAGACTCCCAGAGGCTTTGTGGGCCTATAGAATAACTTGGAGAAACATTACTGGACATACACCCTATGAATTAGTATATGGGAAACAAGTCCTTTTACCTATTGAATTCCAAGTTAAGATTTTTTGTATGGATGTACAATTAGGTATGGATTTGGAAGAAGCACAGAAATAGCGAATTTCACAGATTAATGAATTATATGAGATTAGTCAAGATGCACTCCAGAAGACAATGTTAATACAAAATCAACGAAAGGAATGGCATGATACATTTATTAAGCAAAAGCAGTTTAATACCGAGGATTGGCCATTACTATTCAACTCAAGGTATAAAAATTTGAAAGGAAAATTAACTACCTGTTGGATGGGTCCATATGAGGTAGTTACACCCTTCGATAATGGGTCAGTAGAAATTAAGACAATTGATGATTTACAAACTTCCTTTGTCGTAAATGGACACAAACTTAGACTTTATCATCAACCAATATCCAGACAAGATTTTGTGAAGAATGTCTTACAACAAAAGGAGATGGAGCTGGTTGAAGAGGAAGTCATTCGTCCTCCTCCTGATTCTTAAATTATTTTGTGTTGTCTTTATGTATATATGTAAATATATCTTTATTTATTTAATAAATAAAATTCATTTCTAATAAGCTGACTACATTCATGTAGGGAATTTAGTTTTATAACCAACTTATGGAATTTTGTCAAATAAAAAGGGAAGGCTCTTTTCCTATGTCTAGAATTTGATAGATTTTATATGACTTTTTCTCAATACATATGTTTTTGTTGGGAATAAAATTTGAATCATCTAACAAGTTGTTTTGCAGTTTGATTATAAGAACCTTGTTTCTTTAATTAGCCAATCAAATGTTGCCTAAAAGGGAAGTGCTCTAGGAACTCATAATACATCCTAACTCTTTTTCTTTAAAAAATGAATATTTATAATGAAGTTCTCTATATCATTCCTACCCACTTTCTTCGATGATTCCTTATGATTTTATGGTACAGATATGCACATTTCTAACTTATCATTAAAAAAATTGCTTAAGACCTAATTTAATTATCATATTCTTCAAAGTTCTATTTTACACCTATGGACTACTAGTTCATCCTACTCTCATTATCAAAACTTGTCTTTTAAGGATTTTTAAGGTAACTCAAGAATAAGTGAAATTCCTGCTTGTGGAGAACATTACTTCTCTTTTATGAAGAAGATAGACTGAGAGGTCAAGGAACAACTTTAATTTATTATCTTTTGACAGGATATATAATTTAGGCCATTATGCAAGAAGTTACTTATAAGGTTTGCTCTAAAAATTTGAATTATGTGTTTAGCAGACTTAACTCACTCTAAGTACCAACCAACTTCCACATATTAAAAATTTATACGAAGTAAAACCTCCGGACTATTGAATAGGCTTGCTGGAAGTGAGTCCATTATAAGTAACATATTTTAGCAAGGAATCCTGGTAAGTGCAAGTAAACTCGTCGGAGTACTGAACAGGCTCGCTGGAAGCGGGGCTATGCTTGCATGGTACTAGGATAAAACCGTCGGGGTATTGAATAGGCCTGCTGGAAGTAGGGAAATATCGGGTAAAAGAGATTTGGTTAATGCATCACTATGCACATGGTTCGGAAAAAAAAAGAAAAAAAGAAAAATATAAGTTTAGGCCACATTTTTATCATGTCACTAGAGAATGGATGTAAGTCGGACTTGGACTCAGTCATCTAATTCAATATTACCTAGGATATGATTATTCTAGAAATGAGACCCATATCTATAGAAATATCACAAACACAAGGGTGAATTTAAAATATTCTTTGGATGACAATATGTCCTTAAAATGAGGCATGGATGACTAGTTTCTCCTATGGAATTTTTTGCATCAGTTATACTATCATTATTTGTATGGTCTCCCTAGGAACTGTTACTTTTGATGGAAATCCATATCTGAATCATCTCCATTTATTAGTTAGGCTTTGTTTTTCTTACATAAATAATAATAACATCTTAGAGCTATTTGTTAAATTATTTGGAAATCAATAAGTTTTTATTTGATGGCTTGAAGACACGCCATATTTTTGGTATGGGGGAAGGTCAGAACTGTTTTTAATTTTTGAATGTTTATAGAAAGTTTCATTTATTTCTAACAAAAGTGTAGGTGTTTTAAAGATAATACAATTAGAGGAAGATTGTTTTAATCCATGATGGACAATGCAACGAAGGTTTAATAAAGCTGGTTTACATCATCATATTGTGTGCTGACAACCCAGGAAATTTACTGCATAATTAACAGCAACCAGATCCAGTAAAGCGTATTTTTGAATAGAAGGTCCATATCAAGGGTCGAATGTTGGCTTGAATGGAATTCCAAATGATGATCTGAATGAATATTATAACATTATAGCGACATGATGTCAAAATGTCAATTTCTTTTAATTTTCACAGGAAAAGAGTTTAATTAGCTAAATCATAACCATAATTATTACGTCTCATTCACATGCTAACAAAAACATTATGATTTCATTAGGACTCAGCTCGACCTATTATTTTGATATGATATGATATCGTTTGACTCTATCTTGATATGATATGATTTTAGGATCTTTTTTATTATCATTTCCCATACGCTCTCATCAAATCATACGTGAAAGTCGTCAAGTGTCCTATCATCCTATTGATTAGAATTATTATGGTTTTAATTGCATTCTATGGAATCCGTAATAAATAAATCATTCAACCTGTCAAGTTTACTTTGGACATGGTTGAATATATCAAAACCTTATGAATTCATCAATGCACACGTCCTTACGATGACACATGATTCAAATAATTGAGCCATAGCGTGATTGGTCGAGTGTGCGAAACCACGATCTCATGATCATTCAGATGCTTAAAAAAATTACGTTTTAAACCCATGATATTTACCCTTGTCCTCACTTACCTTCATTTTTGCAGAGCTATTCAGATGCCATTCTTTGTATCCTCTGCAACCCTAGCATTTTTTCCTTTGTTTGAACAATGCTTAACTGTCTCGATCTTGAAAGGTATCGGGACTTGTTCTGGATTCCAGAATTTCAAGAATGCCAGGAGATCTTCTTTCGAGCAGGGTGGAATCCATTTCTCCACCTTTTACAGGGATATGACGAGGAGATTTCACTGCTATTTGTGAAAGGATTTGATGGTAAATGGATAGGATTGGTTATCTCATTTTTCCAGTAACAAAGGAGACCATTGTAGTAGCGACAAAGCTCCCAATAGAAGGCACTCATTGGCATAAGCATTTGTTTCTCCTTCGGTTGTGCCACAATTTCTCCCTCAAGCCAAATTTTCAGCATGTAGTAGGAATGAAGGGGTTTCACAGAGAATGGATTAAGGTTGAATACCTTAACCCTATGACCATCATCATTCACCTTATAACCTACGAGGGTAAGTTTACTGTGTTCAAATATTTCCATCTTCACTTACTGGCACATTTCATTAATCAACGGTTTATTAATTTTCCATTTTATTTCCTCAAAATCCTGGAAAAAATTTCAAGTCAAGTTAGGAAGAATACAGTCTATCCTATGGGTACTTTGTACCACCACATCCTGATTAAGCTCCTGATCATGCATCAATTGAAGGAGAGGAACTAGAGTTGGGAGAATTTTGTTTTTAAGGTCTTAAACCCTCATTTAAATGTTCAAAAACACCCTCGAAACATTTGTGACCATAAGCCCAGTCAGACCCCTCCTAAGGAAAAGAAAAGCCCCAAAATTGTGCATATTGATGAAGATACACCAGAAGCAAGTCTGCCTACCCATTCACCTACCACTATTCAGCTTACCGTTCAGAACGATCATCCAGATCATATGGTTGAAGTGGGTGGACTCATTTATAACTCACCCTTGCTTACATTAGCCAGTTTCTAGGCCAAATTTATTGAGCTTGCTGCTCTTGAGACTGCATCTCCATCTGCTCAAGGCATGGATTCTGAAAAACAAATTCCCTCCATTGACCTTGAGACACCACCCAGAGAATTGAGTTCGCTTCAAGATTCCAAGCACCCCACAGAACCGTCTAATCCTCATCAGCTAATAGTAGACCAACTAACTGAAGAATTGGCATGGTCAACAAGTCCAAATGAAGAATATGCTAAGATAATTGATAATATTTTCCAAGATAACAAGGAGATGCGTACACAAATCAAGGTCGTTGAGGAATTTAACAAAGCCATAACCTCTTTGCGTGACACTCTTCAGAAGAGGCACACTTTTTTAAAGATATAGGCCAGGAAATTGAAATTCAAATCTCCCATTTCCTCTGCCAAGTCGAAGGAAGCTAATGACGTAGGTCATCCTTCTTCCTAAATTTCATTCTTGTTTTGCTCAGTGGGACCTGAAATATCTCTGGTTTGGGGGAGTGTTGATCTCGATTTTGTCACTATTATTGTCCTTTAATTTACTCTTTTGGAATCACTTTTGCTACCTTTATGTATAATTTTTGTCATTCAGCTTATCATTCTACCCCAGATACGAATGTATTTGAGTTTTATGCAAGTATTGGTTTAATTTCGTTATTTCATGATTTTATTAGTAATTATATGATATTTGTAAATGTGTTTAATACATATAATTTATTTGTAGATTATGGTTTTTAGAAAAGCCTCCATGTGGACATGCACCCACGCTAAATATGCACAGATCACATCCAGCTCACCATACAACCCTCCGATCAATATGCACGCTGTTAGTTGGAATATTCTTAAACGTTTAAAGCACAGAACCATTTCTCATTGTTATGTTGTCAACATGTCTTGCTGCTATGATGGTCTTTTCTATAGAAGGCTCAAGACTCTTCCCTCTTTGTTTGACACCACGCTTCATGCCCACGTCAACAAAGATCCATACGCCTGTATCCTGCGTGAGGAGAACCGAACCCAAAGTATCAGGAAGGTGGCTATGCGCTGTTGCCAATCATTATATTGTTGTTTGATTAGCAGTTAAGGTTGAATATTTTTGGAGTGGACGACCACTGAAAGGGTCGACCTGCTCATCCATGTAAAAACTATATAAATTCGAGCTAGCTAGTTAGTTGGTTGAGCAGTCATCATTAGCAAAGAGGCTCTGTAAAATTTGTTTCGAACTTAATAAAAGTTCTATTTTCAGCTGTGCATACATGTCTCTATTTTCGTGAGTGGTTGATTAACTAATTCGTGAGTGGTTGAAACCCTGATTGATGAGAGGGCCCCTCAACAACTAGCGGTCATCCATGTCTGTGTGTTTTTGTTATTTTCCTTTTTACAGCTAAGTAATTTACATTTCCATTTTCTGTATGTAGTTTGATTCTCTTATAAATTGATGTTGTTTATTTCCTTATTTCCTGTAATGTGTGTTTGCTGTGAGTAATATAATTCATATTGTGTTGTTAACATAGTTTCCATTTCCAGTATCGTAAGTGACCGGTCGCGCAATAGCCATTTGCAGTTTTATTTCCAGTTTGTTTCCTAGATCCATATTTGCAATCAGATAGAGTTTGATTAGTTTAATGTCTTAAGCTTAGTTGGTAGTTAGGTCTGATTTTGTCAATTCTTGTTTAGTTGTAGTTTTACTTCAGCTATTTCTTAGTTTTTTTCATTAAACAATAGGAAGTAATTTCTCTTTTTTAACTGTAGGTTAGCACAAGTTATTCCTCTGTCATTTTAGATATTGAATAAGTTTAATCATTGTATTTTCTACGTTGCATGCTCATGTACATAAATCAGCTGATGTTAAGATCTTTCAGGTTATTTACTTTGTAATTTACACTATTTTTCCTCATCTAGGCTGTCATTCAAACTATCTATTTATAGTGTCATCCAGACGTTCATTCAACCTTTAATATTTCCTGTTCTGTTTTATGATTGTTTAAAGTTCAGTTCTCTTAGATTTTGAATTACGTTATGTTCTATAATTAAATAGTGGTTGTATATATATTTAGGACCTTAGTTTAAACCACTTAAAATATCCATCAAGTTTCATAATCATTCCTATCTTTCATTCCATTTTATCTTAGTTTTGAAGTTGTGTTCCTTTTTGTCTCTAACTCCTTCATTCATTACTGTTTTAGAGTTTGTTAATTGTATCTCTAGTTTAGTGTACTTCATCCTTATTTGGACTGCATTTAGAATTAACCTTGTTAACTTTATTGTCTAAAAAACACATCAATTCGTTATAAGTTTGATCATTGTTCTTAACACAATATTTGTCCTCTTTACTCTATAGTTACTGAAGATGTTCATAGAATAGGACTAGATTAAGAAATAAAACCTCTTTATTAAGTTTTCTACTTGCTTCTTTATTAAGTTTTATACTTGTTTTTATTTAAGTTTTCTACTTGTTTCTCAATTATATCTATTTCATGCAAGAATAGTATACCTTTAAATTCAAGTGGGTCCATTAAAATAATCTCATTTCTTAATTAATAGATTGGTTGTTAATAACATCTTTTTCAATTAGAGTCATTTGCTTATGGAATAAATCAAAATGTTTACTATTACTTGTAATTGGACACTCAGTTTACATCTATTTGTAGAGGTTAAATTAGAATTAATTCCATTCATTTTTATTCATTTCTTTTGAAATCCATTTTGATACGCATCCTTCTCTAGTTCCGATCACAATGAATGCATATCCTCATAATCCTCAAGGAGAATGGAACTAGACAATTTAGTTTAATTATTGTATATTTGTCAATCGCATGTATAGTTTAGTTATTGGATTTCTTAGATAAATTAATTAGTTGTAATATTACCTCAAATAATATAACCTCTTGTGTTAATATAGTAAGAGTTATGAATTTGTTATTACCTTTATAATTCACAGATTAAAAAGCAAAATAATTAATTAATAGATTTAACTATAAAAGGTAGTTCACTTTCTTAGGATAGTATTATCTTTTTTTTATTGTTTATAGAGTAGAGTAGTATAGATCGATACTACTCTAATCTAGTAGTCTTCTGCCAGTCCAATTACCTTAGTAGTTGAATTTATGGATTTTGACTCGGTTTTTCATTTTGAAAGAGATTTCGATATTTTCCTTGTTAAAGTATTTCCACGACACCTTAGGTACCCTTCTACCTTCGCATATATTTTATGTCAAATTTAAGTTTACAAACTTCAGTCAATAACTAAATATTTGGTGAATTAATTAAGACAAGAAAAGACCCAACATTGGGTTCAACTGAGATCCTTTACTGTCTTCTCATGGAAACTCTAACTCTTTGAAATCCACATAATATTGGATCTCAAGATTCGTCGGCTGCCACAACATTTCCCTCGCCAAAAATGATTTGGTACCAACAACAGAGCCATTTGTTGGTTTCCTACTCCCCTTTGAACCAGGTTCAGTCCCTTCTTCTGAGTGTAACAAAGCCCAAGATATCGGCTCAACAGATTAAGGTTCGGTTGGCAGAACCTGCGAGGTAGATGCAATCTCACCCAAGATATTGCTTCCTTTATTGGGTAACTTCCAGAACTAGGTTTTTGCAGTTGGGTGGGGGGATTTTTTGTCCCTTGGAAATATGCCAAGGCACTAGACTAAGCATGATGGGTTGGGTTTCGACACTTATTCTACACATCCAGGTTGCAACATGATTCCTCCTTGTGCAAGTATTATAAAAACAACACAATGCAACATAGTACATTCACACATTCACAATAATAGTGCAACAAATATAAACATACTCTTTGTAAGAAAATACATAGAAATTTACTCACAACAACATATATACATGCATCTTAAACATATTCATCATTCATACATTTGACACAGTAGTTAACATGGAAACCCATGTGGGAAAAACCCACAAAGGTGCTCTTCATCTTGCATGAGAAATGCATGCACCTTTTGTCTGTGCACTAAGCTGCAGACTCTATTCTAGATCTTCTTCTTTATCTATACAAACTCTCTCTTCCTCTCATGCTCTCTTCTATGTTATCTCTTGTCTTTCTCTACTTGACTCCTCTACTAATCCACACACATCCTGGATCGAATCAGTCTCTTCTACACTTCCGCACATTCAGTTGTAGATTCTTGACTCAATGCACTTAGAAAAACTAATAGACACCAATAACCAGCGAAGAAACTACATAGAAGGATATAACTCGCATAGAACTTGGGTTCCTCCTTTTATAGACTCTTTATAGATTCTTTATATTTTGGTTTCTCAACCGAATTTCTATACTTAGCCAATAGGCTGTCTTTTCTATTCTAGCAACACCTAACAGTAAGCACTAACAACTTGACTTACAAAGATACCTTCATACGTGCACCTTCCGCTGGCTTCAAACGACCTCCTACCGATGATAATTTTGGCTTGTCACTTTCTGACTGTTATGCCCTACTATCATTTTCTAGCTGTTATACCATTGCACACCTTCGGGTATTGCTATTCCTTCGCACCTTTCCTTGTCTCGTTCCTTCCTTGTGTCACATGTCTTCCTTTTGTCGCACATATTCTTAAGTCGTGGCTTTCATAGTTACCTCTTGAACTGCTTCTTTTTTTAACTCCTTCTTCTTCTTCTGCTTCTGTCTCACTTCATTTTCCCTGTTTTTCTTCATCTTCTCTTCCTTCCTTTTGTTGTTTCCTTTGTCGCAACTCCTTCCTATTCTTTCAGTTGCACCTTTTCATACTTAAGCATAATTTTAAGTAAATTCTACTTTCCTTTCCCTAGGGCCAACACCAATTATTGTGATTGAGATTAAACAACTAAAACCCCAAATTTCCAAGCAAACTATTGATTAGTAATAAAACCAAAATAAAAACAAGACTTAAAATGAAATAAAAGGATGTGTGTTTCCCCCTTTCACACACCTGGGGGTTAAGCGTAGTAGAAATATTCAAGCTGATAGGTGTTTCCTTGGGGGAAAGTATCAAGTCAAGTACTATCACTTGATATTTACTCCTCCGTTTATGCCAAAATCCTAATGAAGCTAAGGGGGGTGGTCCCTAAGAAAGAGTTGTCTAAGGCTCTTAAGTTTTAGTCGATAATGATGAAGTAAGTTGTTTAGGAGTTTTTGGAGTAAAATTACTGAGATAATATTGTTTGCAAATTTAAGAAAATATTCAGCAGCATAGCACCAAGACATAAGCAAATTTAAATAAATGCGAATCGGATCAGTGCCAATGGAGTCAAAGTAAAATAAAGTTGTTGAAATGAAATGTTTTTCAATGTGTCTTGGTTAGTTTTAATTGTTAGAATATTAGTTGAGTTACAGAAAGGGGATTCTTGATATACTGAAAGTATTGAGAATATGTCTGGAATAAAACTAAATTGGTTCCTCACTCATAAATTTGGGTTGAATCGGAGTATTTGAGAAGGTGTCCAACACTACAGCAACAAGGGTGTAGCATGATTGTATCTCTAGGAGGCTACTCAGTTGTTCCCACTTCCTTTGAAGAATTTTCCCATGATTGTCAACTATCGTACGACAAATTTTCTTAATGTTTCTAAAGGGAGTTGATTTTATTAATGAATTATTAAATTAATATGAAGAGATTAGAAAGTGTCGAAAACTGCTTTTGATTTCCCAACAACCAGGAAAAGCCCGTAGAGGGAAAGAGCATACATGAGTTGACGACAACTTTTTTATTCCAATTTGATACAACAATTAAGTTTTTAAAATCAAAGGATTAATGACAAATTAGAACCGTAACTATGTCACTTTATGATCATCCACTAATAATCGACAAAGCCTTTAGTTGGTGGCGAGAGCATACTTCGTGGAAATGAGTTGGGTAAGAAATTAACACGTATTTTGAAATGAAATTAAGTAAAAAAAAATAATCTATACAACCTTTCAAGAAGGCAGATTGTGTGCAAGTGTTGATTAGTAAAACACAAACCATGAAAAAGGCTGTGAATCCCCCCAGGGGGGATGAAGTGTGGCAGTTGTGTATCCCACTTGATTTCTTTATTAATTATTTTACAATACAATAAAAAAAATGAATTATGATTTGTACTTTGATCCTTGAAAGGGATTGAAAGGCTTACAATGTCGCCGGGAGAGAAAAATGGATGGAGGATGGAGTTTTTGATGTCCCGGATGACCCAAGACTCAAAATATGAGCAGTCTGTCCTCCTCTTATCAAAACCTGCTAAAAACCAGCGAGTTAAATTTATTAGAATACTGTAAATTAATCAAAACAAAAACATAATCTATACTAAAAATACTCATAAAATTGTAGATTTGTTTAGTGAAAATGAGACTTTGAAAGATTGAAACGAATCTAGTTTAAGATAAAGATTTAAAATTGAATCTAGATCTGATATATATATGCTTGAATAAAATCAGATTTCAGATACAAAATTATTTATCGAATTTTACTTTGCATCAAGTAACTGAAACCAAGAAGAAATCTTGAATTTTAGAGAAGAAGACTCAAATTCCCAAGCCTGTGCTTGAAAGAAATGAAGGAAAGAGGGATCTGCAAAACAACTTTATTAGAACCATAAAAATAGATGTTGTAAATAGAAGTGGATGCAACCGATCTCTAAGCCCCTTACTTTGAGACAACTCTACAAAAATCTGGGCAATTTCTCAAAAGAAGAAGGTCAATACAATCATTTCATTAATAAAAAAGAAGAAGGAGAGAATATGTATAACCAACTACAATTTTCTACTCCTACAAAATTCTGATAATAAAATGAAAATAAGTAACTTGACAATATCAAATATGTATTGAAATTTAAATGGATCTAAACACATCATTCAAAAGAAATAAAGCATGGACTTCCACAGATTTCACCTAATATTTTTACCAAGTCACAAGTTCACAATGCAATCATAGACTAGCCTCTAAAGCCTTGAATTTTTATTAACAAAATATTAGAAACATAAGTACAAATGGAATAGGTTTAATGCATCCTCCTGATTGAGGAGTAAAACCCTGTTTTTATAGCAAAAAAGAACCTCAAACCTCAAGGGGGTGAATTTCCAACTGTGAGGTGGTTTTGGGGGTTGAGATAATGGTGGGAGGAGGTTTGAATTCATGGGAAGGAAGGCTTCCACCTATATTTAGGTATCCCACTTGGTTTGGGAATCCTTTACCTCCTCTAACCACTTCATCCAAGTGGCAAAACCATCCTCCATGAGAGAATTCGCCACCCTTTTGTGGAAGTGAGTTGAAGCCCCTCCTTTGATGGTTAAAGATGCTCCTCTATGCTCATAAATGTACTTGAAAAGATAGTCAACAACTTTGACACCTTAGAGACAAGTCCCAGACAAGCTGGCTTTGATTTAGGAATTGGATTTTCTCCAATTTTCCCAATTATTTGACCCTCCGAGTCAGTTTGGAGAGAAAATCAAAATTAATAATTGAAAATTACTAATTTGACTCTCAAAAATGGATTTAGGGGTTAAGTGGGGAATCAGGGTCAAAAAACGAGCATCCCCATGACAAAATTCCCCCCCTAGGACCAATTTTATGACCTTTTAAACTTTTACAATTAAAATACACCATATCGATGATTTTATTAAAAATATAAAAATTAAAAAATCCTATGAAAAACTTAGCGCATGCCCACGAAACTTTAGGATTGTGACTAGCATGGTATAATACATAGAGCCTATTATTTAATAACCTTTTAAGACAAAACCACCAATTTCACTATCTCGGCTTTGGAAGATTTTGAGTGAAAAACTTGAAAATTTATGTCGCTTAAAAAAGAGTCACATAATCGATGAGGGAAAAAACACTCGAGGATGATGACCTTAATGACCAATTCCTAAGGAGGCCAATACTTTTACAAAAATAAACCATCATGTTATGTCATTTATTGCAATTCCCTCAAGGGGGTGTGAACATGCGAAACAAGGGACCACAACTGGCCCTATTGAAACCATGAAACTACTTGAGCATTGAGTAAGAACAATGATTTTTTTCGTCCTTGGTGGCTCACTTGAAAAATTCCCTAAGTGCAACTTAGTGGATAACATCTAAATCTAACTGTAGGATGTGCACTCGATCTACTCTTCAATCAAGGAGAAGATATGAGAATGCCATCATCTTTGTTTTATATAATCTGTAAAACCATTTCATCTTGACAAGAAAACCTTAGTAGCACAAGTTTTATGAAAAGATCCAATTAACTATAATTTTCTTTATTGAAAGGGACAAAAACTAATTAATGAAAGAGAGTTTTATTCCTAAGTACATAAAATAAATGCATAAAGTAAATGCTCACTTTAAGGAGCTTATTTACCTACTCTAAGCATGACATACAAAAGGTTAGGTGTAATTAGAAATCCAATGTAACCACCTAAGCATTTTATCGAATTTAAAGGTTTTTGCTTTGTCTTTGGTTACCAGGAAAAGTAAGGAAACATTATTCAAAAAATGTAAACCTGCATGAAAACTCAATATGGGAAGGTTAGATGGGAGGTTATAATCATGGAGAAGGTCATCGAACTGCTTCCCAAACTGGCAAGTCCTCTTGCAGGATTCTTCTATCCAAGATTGGATAGGAATGATGTAAACATTTGTATGATGAGGAAAATCATCATACTCATCAAAAGGGCCTATCTACTGATAATTCCGCGTGTAAAGCCAAAACTGCTCCAAATCATAAGGAACATCTATATGTGAAGAAAATGGATGAAAAAAATATTCAATTAGTTGCACCAAATCTGACTCTTCACTGTATTCATTCTCCAAGTCCTCACTAAATATACTCTAGTACAGTTTTGACCGATCATAAGAAAAATATGATTGCTCTTCTTTACAACTTTCATAAGTCTTAGAGTAGACACTCTGCTCGCTAGACATATCATAGATGGGATTTTCAATAATATTTTCAAAATACTCATAGGTTGGATTTTCAATAATAGTCAAATAGTCATCCTACCCATATATGTAAGATGTGATAGATTCTTCATCACTGGTATAAAGTTCTTGTATGTATTTCTTCTCTTTTTCTTCATTATTGACAGTGGTATATGGCTCAAACTGATCATATGGATTAGCTTCATGCTCCTCTTCCATATAAAAATTTCCCAAGTCCATAAGACACATGCTCTCTCCTTTTAAAACCTCACAAATAGGATCTTCACTAAAACCATCAAGAGACTCAAAAATCCCTCCATTAGATATGTCATAGATGAGAATATCAACAAAACCATTAAAAGTTTTTAGTTCATTATTTTCCTTCTCAGACATGTCATAGATTGGATTTTCAATGAATGTTCAGGAATCCTCATCAACATCTTTGTCAGACATAAGGGAGTCTTCGTCACTTGTATCATGATCTAGGCTATACTTGTCCTCATCTTCATACTCATATTCTTTAGAAAAAAGGTCGCAAGGAAGTAAACGTTCTAGACAACCATCATTATATGGAGAACAAGTAGGTGTGCCATCACGCACATTACAACTTTCATCATAAGTTTCATTATAATATTCTGTAATGGTTTCATCTTGAGATTGACCTGGAATAAAAATGTGATCTTCATATGAAATAATCATGGGAGGGTCCCCAACTTTCAATAGTCTCTGTTGATGTGACATGAGGAGGGTCTTCAACAATTTTTTCAATTAAGGGATCTTCATGCAAAAAATCAATGGAATCATCATGGATTTATTCTTCATTGTGATCAATTGGAGGTAGTACCCAATACCTATCATTTCCTATCCTGATGAGAGGAGGTAATTTAGGGTATTTCTCATGATACTCTATCCAGGTAAAGGAAGCGAAAAGGAAACCTTCCAGGAACTTGTCTAAATATTCCATGACAGTCTCTCCTATATGCCATTGCCTCTAGAATATTCTAAGGAATCTTGAAAGGGAAGTAATACCTTTATTTGGAATACCATTGAGATACCATTCACAATCATTCCCTTGTAGTGTACTGGAAAACATTTCCATCATATTATCTTCATATAGAACATTTAGTCATCCAAATATTTAAGTAAATATACGGACATGTCGGACGTCTGCATGCTCATTTCCCCAAAATATAGGTAGATGATCAGATATATCTTCACTATTATGATAATTATGGAATCCCAGTATGTTTGAGAAGTTAATGGAAAGATATTCACTAGAAATCCAAGCTCTTTCCTCATCCATATTGTTTAATCGATATCAAGAATTTGATATAACCATGGAGCTATTAAAATAATGAGCTTTAAAATTTTACTATTTTCATGGGCTCATCTACACACAATCAATCTCAACAATTTTTGTGAGAAACAAGGGTTTTATCCCTTCAATGGAGTCACCATGTGAAAAGAAAAATATGCGTCATAAATCTTTCACAAACATTTCTATTTTTTTATTTTCTTTGCAAAATTGAAAAAAGGTTAGTGGAGTCGCCAGGAAAAGAATCAAAGATATACTCTAATCATTCATTAAACATATAAAAAAAGAGAAGAAAGTCGTAACCTAGGAATATAAAGATTTATCCCCGACAACAATGCCAAAAAGTGTTTCCGCCTTTCACACACCCGAGGGTTAAGCGCATCATAAATATTCAAGCTACTAGGTGTGTCCTTGGGGGAAAGTCATGCGTCAAGTAATGTCACTTGATATTGACTCCTCCATTTAGGACAAACTCCTAACGAAGCCAAGGGGGGTGGTCCCTAAGAAATATTTGTCTAAGGATCTTAAGTTTTAGTCGTTAATGATGAAGTAAGTTGTTTATGAGTTTTTGGAGTAAAATTACTAAGACAAGATTGTTTGCTAATTTAAGTAAATATTCAACAAAATAACATCAATACATAAGAAAATGGAAATAATAGCGAATTAGATCAGTGCTAATGGAGTCAAAGTAAAATAATGTTGTTGAAATGAAATATTTTGCAATGTGCCTTGGTCAGTTTTAATTATTAGAATATGAGTTTGAGTTATGGGAAGGAGATTCCCGATATATTGTAAGTACTGAGAATATGTCTGGAAGAAAACTAAAGTGATTCCTCACTAAAAAACGTGGGCTGAATCGGAGTCTCTGATAAGGTGTCCAACACTACACCAGAAAAGGGTGTATCCTGATTGTATCTTGAGGTCACTACTCAATTGTTCCCACTTCCTTTGAATACTTTTCCCACGATTGTCAAGTATTGTACGCCAAATTTTCATAATGTTTCTAAGGGGAGTTGATTTTATTAATGAATTATTAAATTAATATGAAGAAATTAGAAAGTGTCAAAAAGCGCTTTTGATTTCCCAACGATTAGGAAAATCCCGCAGAGGGAAAGAGCATACACGAGTTGACGAAATTTTTTTTATTCCAATTTGAAAGAACAAATAAGTTTGTAAAATCAAAGGATTACCGACAAATTAGAACCACAACTATCTATCACTTTTTGACCATCCACCAATAATCGGAAAAGCCTTTAGTTGGTGGCAAGAGCATACTTCATGGCAATGAGTTGGGTAAGAAAATAAAAATTATTCTGAGATGAAATTAAGTAAAAACAACTAATCTATGCAACCTTTCAAGAAGGCAGATTATGTGCAATTTTTTATTAGTAAAATGGAAACCATGAAAAAGGCTGCGAATCCCCATAGGGGGGATGGAGTGTGGGCACTATGTATCGCACTTGATTTCATTATTCATGAGTTTACAATATTTAAAAAAAATGAATTATTATTTTCACTTTGATCCTTGAAAGGGATCAAAAGGCTTACAATGTCACCGAGAGATAAAATGAAAGAAGAAAAGGGATGGAGGATGGAGTTTTTGATGTCCCAGATGAACCAAGAATCGAAATTTGAGTAGTATGTCCTCCTCCTTTTCTCAAAACCTACTAAAAAACAGCGATTTAAATTTATAACAATATCATAAATTAATTAAAACAAAAACATAATCTATACTACTCAAAATGCTCATAAACTTGTAGATTTTTTTAGTGAAAATGACACTTTGAAAGATTGAAACGGATCTAGTTTAAGAAATATTTAAAAGTGAATCTAGATCTGATATATATGCTTGAATAAAATAATATTTCAGATACAAAATTATTTATCCATTTTTACTAAGCATCAAGTAACCAAAACCAAGAAGAAATATTGAATTTTAGAGAGAAGAATCCTGAAATTCCCAAGCCTATGCTTGAGAGAAACTGTAGTGAGGTTTTCACCCCTGCTACGTGCAAAAGCACCAGCCTTATGTCAATGGGACAGTAAGGTAGAGTTCATGGAAGAAAGGTACAACAATAAACAATATCAGTAATACAAAGCAAATAAACATATACAACCAAACTAAATAAAAAACAAATACATGAAAGTTATACCTTCTTTCTTTATCAAAATGGGCCACTGTGGCCGTATCAGAAATGGTCCGCCTCTCCATCGGTTGGTTCTCCAGGTAGGTACAGAGAATGTATTGACGTACTAAGTGGGAATGGTAGGGAAAAGGGGTGATGGAAAAATGGGGTGTGAATACTTGAGAGCAAAAGGTGTCTCACCGTACTCATAGAATAAAATAATGGGGAAAAAGGTGTAAAACTATTTTGAGAGGGATCTTCACACTGTTTTTATAATATGTTTTTAGGGTTTTTGACCTCTTCTCTCTTTCATGGTTTTGGAACCCTATTTAGGGTTTTAAGCCCTTTTAAAGGTTTTTTTGGCCCTTTTGGGGGTTTTTGGCCCTTTTTTGGGAGACAATGAAGGTAAACCATGGTAAATACTGATGTTTTGGACTGAAAATACAATTGTGAAGGTTAAATGTAAGGGAAGTATGGTAGGAAAACAATGTATGTATGTGTTTATACCATGCAAATCTAGGTGAGCAATTTTTTGCATTAACAAATTTCCCCTTGATGTGTGAGGGAAGGAGCTCATCATATGGCTGATAGACATCATAGGATCACAGGAATAGTGGAGAGATTGGAGAGACCTGTGGAGAAGCGACACTTCCTCTTTCGAACCACGATGGATTTTGGTTTTTTATTAATGGTTCCCAAAAATGGGTGAGATACATATAATATGTGACATGCATATGGACGAGGCGAGCATACCCATGCTCGTAACAATGTCAAAAGAATAAATAACGGGATTAAGGCTCAAAAATATGGGATACGATCAATACATATACAACTGATGTTACATAATGGTGTACTCAATGAGAGGTTGAATACAATGCTTATCTGAAGAACTGATACATAAGAACAATGAAATTCTCATTGAATGCAATATCTTCAAAATTGATGCTCTGCTGGATCTAGAATTGTTCATAATTGTAGGGACTCACTGATAGAGAGTCTGAATCTTTGTGGTACAATATGCCACATCGGGTACTGGAGATACATGGAAGCACTACACTGGAGGCTTCTGAACACTATCTCCAACGCAAATCAAAAATCACAAGGGACGTGAAACTGTGTGGATCCCATAGTAGACTCACTAATGTGCTAGAGTTAGGTGAGAACATTGGTCTTCAACCAAATAATGAATGGACCAATATCATGTACGAATATTAACGGTGCAATTATGTAGCTAAATTCGAGCACATGAGACACAACCACCACGAGAGGAACTAATGACTCCTCTCAAGTGGTCTAAGGAACCCATCAATAAGGTGAATGAAACTAGGATACAAGGACCTCTGGGTCTATCCTTTGGAATAGATGTGTTGATGTCGACAGAGGGAGACTTGAAACTAATCAAGGAAATAATGTTTCCTTGATGAGAAGCACAAGGGGGATAATCAAAGGTGTGGGAAAATATGGGGACTAGCACACTGAATGAGGGAATAGGGGCAGGGGATTACAGGGGACTCAAACTTCCTTTGTTCACAATACGATGACAAGGATGAATTGGAAGCAAATGGAACTAGCTTATGGGATATGGATCATAGCTGTAATACCGGGAATTTAACTACAAATGGAAAATAATGTGGGAGGTAACTGGACTTTTGATGTTCAGGGGATCCAAGGAAGACTCATTGTAGAATACTCTGAACAAAGGAGAATAAAAGTGGGGAAGCTTCCAAACTGTGATATATGGGGTGGAGCCTAAAGACACCGTTATGACACTATCTCATGGATTTTTAGCAAGCTGGAGAAAGTGAATGCTCAATGGTGTTTTCATTTTTAGAGAGTTTGAAAACAAGAAGAAGACTCCAGTGTGGTCGCTTTTTTGTATGTAGTCTCCTGATTCTGAAAAATGATAAAAGTTTGTGGAGGAGAGCTCTCCCAACCTTTGGGGAAGGAAGACTTTTTTATTGTTGATAGTCCAATTAGGCTAGAAAAGGTTAAACCTATATTGACTGGACGATCATTCAAATACTTTTATGAGCATGAATGAAACCAAGTTTGCTTGACAATATTTTCTCGATGAGAAGGATGGAAAAGAGCTTAAAGACAACCTATAATGAGCTTTTTTGTAAAGTATGGTCCCAGTGTTCGAGAAAGCATAAAAGGATACAAAGGGAAACGTTCCCAGCTTGAATGTGCCAAGGTGGTCCTTTTGTTACCATAGTCTATATAGTCTAAAAAATGAGATAAACAAGGATACACAGACGCCCTTTAAAATACTTTGACAAACGTGAAAGAAGGAAAGCATGCTCGATGATCTTTTCATTCTTTTAGGAGTCAGAAAAGAGCTTAACATAAACTCCATAATGGTCAATCAAGAAAAGGGGGGAAGTGTTTGATATATGGACATAAGTTATGTTGTGAACATGGCTGGTGGCCATAAATGCAGAGCACTGATGGGGCCTCCTTGCGAGACGATGGATGGTGGTAAAAAATGGCCAACTGTGAAGTATGGATGGAGCAAATGGCTTGTGAACATGCCAATACATACAAGGGGAGATTCATGTGATGGCACACAAATCGGGGTGACTTCTAGGAAATGGCCCAAAAAATCATAGTGAGAGAACGAGACAAAGGTCTCATCAAAAGATAGAGGAAGAAAAACCAAACCCGGTGGTGCGAACGGTGTCTCAAACAAACTCTGGATGACTCTGACTAGCAGCTAGTGTTGCGGCCTTTGGTGCAGTGGTGCATGAGTAAAAACTAGAACAAATGGAGGCCTATGGGTATAGAGCTAGCTCAACGTACAAGGTGTGATTTAGGTGGTGGCATGAAAATTGACGTGACTTCAGGAAATGGACCGAAGAATAGGTAAGGAGCGAGGCAGTCTAGAAGATCGTTTCTCGACCTGGGAGATTTTTTCACAATGGTGGCAACTTCCTATCCTTGTAGAGGATGATCTATATGTGGGAATGGAATACTAGGGAGATACCAAGAGGCCTCAAACTCTATGGAAGGTCTTGGGATCATATGGTATGCTAGCATAGTGTTAAATAAATCATACGTGCCACATACTATTTGCATGTGCAAACGTGGGACTGCGCCCTCCAGTGGGATACCAACAGTGCAGGAACATGGCTTATATCTGCTTGCTCACATGCAAATGATGTGAGGAAGTTTTACAATGGAATCACTGTGACTAGAAATGGAGAAACTACTGGAAGGGGTCATAGACTCGTAGTAAAAATGATGTAAAACTAAAAATAAAAACTATGCCCCAAGTTCTGCATGGTGAGCGAATCAGGCATAGGACCTCCAATGAAGGAAATTGGCCTTGCCTTGGAGACTCTGCAGTTTTTGCAAAGTAGGTGGGGGGGAAATATGGAATTAAATGGGAAGAACCGACTCCACATCATGGGATAATTAATATGGGGTAAAACCGGTGGTGGTTTTGATGCTCTCTCCATTGTCGCGAAAGTGGTGTCGGGATAGATCAGGTGGATCTTCCATGACTGAGGATGGGAAAGTACTACTGGAAGTAGAGATCATGTAAATGGTGGTGGTTGTGTCCGAGGAAGAAACCAGAGGGTGGATATCCTCAAGGATGGTAATGTCAGAATCATGAGAGTGTTTCCAAAGGCTGCGAAGGACTAATTGATACTTAGACAGGTCTGGGAAATGGTGGGAGTAATGGCCATACAAGCCACAAACTACACAAGGATGGTTGGTCCTTAATGAATTTTTCTTGACTATTGGAAGATCTAGGATGATGACTATTGGAGTACCATTGAATGTATCTATAACATCTATGTGTGTGTGAAGGATAGGTATTTCCGGGAAATTTTGCTTTGCATGACCTTGGACATCGTGCAAAGCACAAGGTGGAGTCGGACGAGGATCGACTGTTACTTTGGTGGCCTTTCCCCTAGCCTTCTTTGGGAGAGACGGGGTAGGGTTGGGAGCAGAAGACATGTTCAATGGGCCAAGAGGAGGGCTTGAATCCATATTAATAGGTTGGATGAGGGTTAACACAACATGGGGCATCGGAGGTGGGGTAGGTGGTTCAAGGTACCACACAGGAATTCACAACGTAAAATTAAGTAAATTAAGAATATCCATGATAGTCTTGCTCATGATAGCAGATGGTGAAAACAGGAAGGGAATCGTGTGGATCGGAAACGAACCCCAATAATTCCTAGGTGACAGTGGTTGGGGTTGCTACTGATTTTTTGATGTGGTTGGCATGGTACTGGAGGTGATAGTACACAAATCTGTTGTGTTAGTCAATGCACGGGGAGGTGGAAAATATGGGAAGGTGTCCGCCATAGGATTGTTGGAAAATAATCTTGGTCGCACAGTATATAAGGAAGGGATGGACACACTATAAATGGTAGGAATGACATGTTTCGGTGTGGATGTCCCCTACAGATCATAGTAAGTCAATTAGTCGATAGTCATGATCTTTCTATAATGAGGAAACATTAGGAGTCAAAAGATGATCAAGGCCACGACTCTCATGGCATACACGTAGCTACGTCGAAGAAGGAGGTTATAATCAAGTTGGGTGTTAATAACCTCGATGTCAATCAAAATTGTTTTACCGGATAATGAATCTAGTAAATATGGTGGGGGTCATTTCCCTTTTCTTTTGGAAGATCCTCTCAATGGGGTCATTTCCCTTTTCTTTGGTGTTCCTGTGGTACTCCTCATAATGAGTTTTAGGGAAAAGCACAAGTACTTCCCATAGTTGTGGCGGATGGGACTTATGTCCCAAACTAAATGCTATTATTTTAATTGATTAATTTTAAGGTTCTACTTAGGGGTCATGAAACGAGTGTATGTTTATCTTAATGGTGTGAATGTGTGTACACTTGTAGATGAAAATTTCCTTCCAAGTATGAAATAAATAAGTAACAATGAACTTCTCTACAAGGAACAATCAAGGGGCTGTAACAAAGTAGGTATGGAAAGGAAAAGTAGAACTAGACAAAGTGCATGACAAATAGAGGTCTGAAACGGGTACAAAAAACTGACTGTTAACTAACAGTCACTCCTGTTAGCAGAAAAGACGTGATCTAGTTCTCACAAAACAGGAAGACAGAGGTGATCGGCTCAGAAAACAGAAAAGTAGCACCTAACAGAGGAGCAGGTGTGACTGGGTCACTCAAAAAGAGGGTACACGAGTGTCTGGGGTCACACTTTCATCAAAAATAGGTGTGATTTGGCCCTATGAGGAAGGTTGCACTTTACGGGGCTTAGGTCATGATCTAGGTCATGCTTAACAGGAGAAACCGAATGATTGGGCAACAAATTTTGGCTCGATAGGAGAAAATTGGGTCGGACAGGAAAAAAATCAGAAAACAGGCCTGACATGGGCCGAGGGGGGAAGGAACTGGTGTCGTGAAGGTTTGGATCGACCGCGTGGGGGTCTGATCAGTGACGGATGTGGGTAAAAACTAAAGATAACCTTGTAAAACTGGGATCCAAGAGGATCGATCGGTGGTGTCACCAAAACTATTGTGGGTTTTTCACCTTTTCTACGTGCAAAAGCACCAACCTTATGTCAATGGGACAGTGAGGTAGAGTTCACGGAAGAAATCTACAACAATAAACAATATCAGTAATACAAATAAAATAAACATATACGACTAAACTAAAAAAACAAATACATGAAAGTTATACCTTCTTTGTTTATTAAAATGGGCCACCATGGTCATCTCAAAAATGGTCTGCCTCTCCATAGGCTGGTTCTCCATGTAGGTACGGAGAATGTCTCAACGTACTAAGTGGGAATGGTAGGGAAACGGGGTGATGGAAAAATGGGGTGTGAATACTTGAGAGCAAAAGGTGTCTCACCATACTCACGGAATAAAATAATGGGAAAAAAGGTGTAAAAATATTTTGAGAGGGACCTTCACACTGTTTTTATAATATTTTTTTAGGTTTTTTGACCTTTTCTCTCTTTTAGCATTTTGAAACCCTATTTCGGGTTTTAATCCCTTTTTTGGGTTTTAGCCCTTGTTGGGTTTTTTGGCCATTTTTTTGGGAGAGAATGAAGGTAAACCATGGTAAATATTGATGTTTTGGACCGGAAATACAACTTTGAAGGTCAAAAGTAAGGGAAATATGGTAGGAAAACAATGTATGTATGTGGTTTAAACCATGAAGAGCTAGGTGAT
The DNA here is from genome assembly GCA_001517045.1 of Pseudotsuga menziesii. Taxonomy (NCBI): domain Eukaryota; kingdom Viridiplantae; phylum Streptophyta; class Pinopsida; order Pinales; family Pinaceae; genus Pseudotsuga; species Pseudotsuga menziesii. The sequence goes on from LPNX010472860.1 coordinate 45,742, forward strand.
CAATTTTTTGCGTTAACAGAAATGAAGGAGAGAGGTATTTGCAAAACAATTGTATTAGAAACCACAAAATGGATGTTGTAAAAATAAGTGGATGAAACCAAGCTCTAAGCCCCTTCACTTTGAGACAAATTTGCAAAAAATTAGGCAATTTCTTAAAAGAACAAGGTTAATCCAGTCATTTCATTAAAGAAAAAGAAGAAGGAGAGAATAAGTATAACCAACTACAATTTTCTACTCCTACATAATTATAATAATAAAATGAACATAAGTAACTTGACATCAACAAATACTTATTCAAATTTAATTGGATCTAAACACATCATTCGAAAGAAATAAAGCATGAAATTCCACAGATTTCACCTCAGATTTTGACCACGTCAGAAGATCACAATGCAATCACAGAATAGCGTCCAAAGCCTGCAATATTTTTAAAAAAAATATCAAAAAAATAATTACAAAGGGAATATTTTCAATGCATCCTCCTGATTGAGGAGAAAAACCCTGCTTTTATAGCAAAAAAGAAGCTCAAACACCAAGGGGGTGAATTTTCCAAGTGTGAGGTGGTTTTTGGGGTTGAGATAATGGTGGGAGGAGGTGTGAATTCGTGGGAGGGAAGGATTCCACCTATATTTAGGTATCCCACTTGGTTTGGGAAGTATTTACCTCCTCTAATTACTTCATCCAAGTGGCAAAACCACCCTCCATGAGAGAATTTGACGCCATTTTGTGGCAATGAGCGGGAGCCCCTCCTTTGATGGTTGAAGATGATTCTCTATGCTCATAAATGTCCCAGAAAATATCTTCCACAAATTTTATACCTCATATACAAGTCCCATACAAGCTTCCTTTGATTTAGGAATTAGTTTTTCTCCAATTTTCCCAATTATTTGACCCTCTAACTCATTTTGGAGAGAAAATCAAATTTAATAATTGAAAATTACTAATTTGAATTTCAAAAGTGGGTTTAGGAGTTAAGTGGGGGCTTTGGGTCCTAAAACAAGCATCCCCATGACCAAAATAGCTCCCTAGGACAAATTTTATGACCTTTTAAAGTTTTACAATTAAAATACACCCTATCGATGATTTTATTAAAAATCTAAAAATTAAAAAATCCTATGAAAGACTTAGCGCATGTCCACGAAATTTCAAGACTATGACTATCATGGTATAATACATAGACCCTAGGGTTTAATAACCTTTTAAGATAAAATTACCAATTTCACCATCCCAACTTTGGAGGATTTTGAGTGAAAAACTTGAAAATTATATGTTGCTTAAAAAAGCATCACATAAACAACGAAGGAAAAAACACTTGAGGATGATGACCTTGAAGACCAAGTCCTAAGGAGGCCAAGCCTTTTACAAAAATAAATGATCATGCTATGTCATTTATTACAATTCCCCTGAGGAGGTGTGAACATGCAAAAGAAAGGACCACAACTATCCCTCATGAAAACACATAACTTCTTGAGCACTGAGTAAGAACAATGATTTGTTTCGATCCTTGGTGGCTCACTTGAAAAATCCACCAAGTGAAACTTAGTGGATAAAAAATGGGTAATAGATAAACCAAACAAGATGGAACAAGAGTGAGCCAAACCAAGTTTTTATTTCCCAATGGTACAACTAAATGAAATAATGTCACATAGCAGGTGCATGCTTCAAGGGAAGTTGACAATCTTCCTTAGAGAGGTCATTTTGTCCACACAATGGAAAGATAACTTGGAGAGAACAACATAAAAACAATAACCTCTTAGGGGAAGAGGACAAGGGAGATTTGTATATTCCAATATGGGGGAGGAATGGGATTGAAAGATGAATGCATGCACATGGATTCCTTTTATAGGCCAAAGGGTGGGAAAGAAACATATATATAAATATTTGAACACTCCATCTTTTGAACTAGTTTCCTAAGTACATGAGAGGGGATACTCAATGTTCCTAAGCATGTGAGGAGTCCCTGTTCAAATTTTGGACCCAAAAGAGTCATTCTGAGCCTTCAATGTATAAAATTTGAGCATTCATGGATCTAGGGACATAAGCTAGAGATATATAGCATGAATATCAATTCAAGCATTAACAATTATGTAATAATTGAATAACATTAAACAACAAACTTCTGGAGAGAAGAGAGAACAATGCTATAATTCATGGTTAATGAATGAATGGAGAAAGCTACAATATCTAGAGAGGAGAGCGATGCTATAATTCATGGTCAATGAATGAATGGAGAAAGCTACAATATATACAGAAACAATTCAAACTAGGTTGGAAGGCAATTTGAATTTCCCATGCCATGCATAGAAGGCTAGTCAGGTTTAGTTTAGGGTAGATAACCTCAATTAGTTATCCATGCACACCTAGACTGATTAAGGGACTCACTCATCACTCAGTATAACTAAATGATATCATGAAAATCCCTAAAAATAATCAAAATAGGGCACTATTGTCCTTATTGGGGCACTAATAAGTGTTTGGCCAAGTTAGTGACCAGTTTAGGACTAAATTAGTGGAGCAAGTTTATTCCTAACTAGGACTCTTCCTTAAATTAGGGAGTAACTCCCCCAAATCAGGAAATGTGTGTTGGTCACAATGGCACATTGAGAGGGGGGGGATGGGGTGAATCAATGTTCTAGAAGCTTTAGTAATTTTCACTTATAAATAATGTTAGGGAGATTTCATCATTAAGATTACACTTCCAACTACTTTATCATTCATCAACTAATAATGTCATCAACATAAATCATTAAAGACACATCACAAGACAAGTAAAGTGAACTTTATTTATAATTGGATATGAATTACAATAAAGACTTCAATCTTCCAATTACATTAACACCAACTGAATAAGGAGCACCAACTCCTATGCCAAGGCCCAACTTGTTTTTTCTTAGCTCCAACTAAGAATAAATTCAAGACCTAGCTTTCCTTCACATACTTATGCCACTCAACCAAATGCTTCTCATTCAAAAACTATCATGTCATATGTCATGATTGTCATCAACTCTCTTTGTTGGACAAGAATCTCCAAGTCATCAAGAGAGCTGCACATATGTCAAGTCATCAAAGGTATTGCATTTTCCATGTAGGACTTCTCATGTCATTAAAGCTCCGCACTTGTTAATTCATTCTCATATGTTGCTCATGTTGGAATATATTATATTCCTTGGAAGGTAATAATGTCTTTGCATTATGTTGGAAGTTGTCTACAATCTTATGTAAACGAGTAATACATTTAATCCATAGTTATATGGTGTTGTATTTACTTGTGTAGAGTATTTGTCCATGGTATTGTATTAAGAGATGTTATTTTGGATAATTATATTATCCCACATGCAATATGTGAGAGTAAGTCCTCCTCATCTCTTAGTTTATAATAGGGTCAAGTGAGTCCCTGGGCTTCCTTTCGGTAATAAAAACGACAATTATACAAAGGGTTGTAACTTGGTCATTTTTTACTGGTTTTTTTTAATATAGCCTATTTTTGGAATTCGAACAACCATTCTGGATCAACCTATTGTCAGGAATATTGCACCTTTCGCGGACATAAGCTGTTCCTCTGGTCTGAATGGCTCAGATCCAGAACAAATGAGTGAACGACAAAGGATGAAGACCTTCCCTGAAAGTTGTAAACACTTAGAATAATGCTTTAATGACAAACCTGTGTACCTGTAGAACATGTCAAACAAACAAGAACATCAAAGCTACCATAAAATTATTCACACATCCATACTAGTGACTAAGGAATCAGTAACATATACATGCGAGATCAATACAATCGATATGTGGGACGGAAATCAGATTTGCATTAAGAAATCAATGAAGAAGCTTCCAACCATTGCCTTAGTGTTGACAAACTCCTCCACAAGACAAACACCTCATCCCCGATAGCTCCAAATTGCTCTCTTGTGCTCTCCAATGGATTGGGCTAGATAGTCAATTCAACAACATAACATTACCGTTCAGTTCTCCCCCCCAACTATGGGACATGAGCTTGTATTTATAAGGCTCAATGGATAGGTATAGTTGAGAGAATTGTGGGTGAGGTGCCCATAAGATCCTACCAAGAGGGATCTTGACTCCAACCGACCCAGATTGATAGGGATAAGGGTAGACACGAGGCTCATGTTCTAGAAGCCTCGAGAATCCTCTTTTTTTCCAATTTTACCAAGGGTACCTGTTGAGGCCTGGAAATTCGCAGGCGGCAACAGTAAGGGATTCTCCCCAATCAGCGTTCCCAACTAGCCCGCTGACTGTTTGGTATAGGGAATCCGTCCGGTTTACGGTCCGGCTACCGTAGGTCAAAGTAACAACAAGGGTTTACCGGTTGCAGCCCGGTCCACCGGAATTTGTATTTTGACGTAATATATGCAATGCATATGCCTATCTTAACGATGCAGGGTGATAAAGATGCAAGGAACAACACGATGTGCTGCGCAGGTTCTTACCTCTCGTCTTATATCCACAAACATCTAAACCACATATGCAACTATGAAATGAGATGACTTACTATCTATCCCCGGGGAGCCTGAATATGATTCTTTGGGAGTAATGTACTGCTTTCATGTATGTTAAACAAAATTACAGATAGCTGTTATTTACGTTTACAACACATGAGTGAGAAGATATTCTAACAACCAGACAACCAATTGTTATATATAAACACATACATTACGCTGAGTGAAATTTCCACAAAGAAAATCAGAAATTATTCAACCAGACATAGGTCATAAAGTTAGAACAATCTCACGATTCACAGACATAAGCTGAAAAACAAAGTAATTCATCTTTCTGCCATCCATGGTACAGCATTTGGAACACTTCACCGTTCTTTCTCCAACAGGAAAACCAAAACTCTTTATTGCAAAATGAAGTAGTTCTTCTTACAACAAGTCCTCCAGTCTAACTGGGAAAAAGCCCTTTTCTTGTCTATCTTCCCTAGTTTTATCCAAAAAGGAAAAAGTGGTTGGGTTGCCCAAAGTGACCTTTGGGCTCCCCAATGTTTCAATTTCCCATAATCTGTTACAGAATATTAAATTATACAAAAGTTTGAGCAGTCTTTCTCATTTGGAGGGGCTCGCTTGGTCTTCCAAAAATTTCCTCCACGCTACTGCCTCAGCAGCGAGTCCTTCAAACGAGTGGGGTTCTAAGAATTGTATATTCAGCTCGAACTTATCTGCTTGTTTCTGAATAGCCTCTATCCTAGCCGTGTTCAGACGCACCTGTTCCTCCAAAAGCTGTACACTAATAGCTGTGTGTCCAATTTCATTTCTCAGGATCGGCTCATCAAGGGCTCTGATACATTGGACCCTGGCTTCTTCTTCCTGCTGCCTTGTCTACAACATCCCTGTAAATGTATCATGATCAGGGAATTCGCGTAGCCTGTGCTCAGCTTCCACTTGACAGCGGTTATAGGTGACCAGGGCTCTTCTAAAGAACTCTACGCAGGCTCCCTTCGTTTTCTTCACTGTCTTCTAGAAGTCCTCCGCAGTAATAACAGCAAATTCTATGAGATCATGGTCCCGCTTCAAAGCTTGCTTATCTTTGACTGGTAGCTCAGCTGGGACTTCTTGATCATCTTCTACCCTGGTTATCCTTGAAGTCAGTACCTCAAGGATGTCTTGCGACCTGTCCACAAAGTAAGAAGCTGTGTCTAATATTTCATCTAGCCTGCCATCAATCTGCAGGACTTGACACCTTTCTTCCTCCAGGGCCGTTTGCAGTTGCAGCATCCTAGCTTTCTAAGCTAGGATGGGTTCTTTGACTGGCTGCAGATCTACTTGCTGCTCCTTGGCTGCTTCTAGCTGCTCTTTCAGTTCTCTGACATATAAGGTATTGGATTCGTAGATTTCCTTCTGCTGCTCCATCAGCTCTTCTATCTGTGTCTTCATTTGTTCCCTTTCGCTCTTTAAGTCCTGAATTTCTCGATGTGCCTTGCTCAAGGCTTCTTGTGCTGTTTCTTTTGCTTGTGCGTCCTGCTGGATAGCATGAATTTCATGCTTCGTGACCTCCACCTCTTTCAATACATGCTCGTATTTTCTTTTTAGTCTGTTGCTCTCCTCTCTCTCCCTTCTCAAGGTGTCCTTGAGCTGAGAGGTGGTCTTCTTGGAGGATTCTATCTCTACCATCATACTGTTTATGTTATCCTCCGTAGCATGTATGGCTGCCTTCCCAGCCCTGATGAAAAACCTTGGATCTTTATCTGTCCCGACCATCACAGCTTTATCAGTTATCATTGTGCTGGTCATTCCTTCAGCCCCTACCTTTTGCTCAGTTCTTCTCATGATCGTTTTGGTAGCCCTATCATAGTATACTGTGCTAAAATCGGGGACTTCCTCCCACTTTTTCTGCTCGAAGGGCACTAGCTGTAGCATAGGGGTGGAAGGAATGATGGTAGTGGACACTTGCATGGTCTGCACCTCAAGGTTTTCTTCACCCTGACTTTGCTCTGTTTGTGATCCAAAAGCCTGCTGTTGTGTCATCTTTGTCTTCTTGGCTTCCTGTTGTCGAAGCTCTTCATCTATTTTCCTCTAAGCTTCCTCAGCTGCTTGCTTAGCAGCCTCCTCTACCTCTCTGGCTGTTTCCTTTATCTTTTCAGCTGCTTCCTGGGCAGTTTTCCTCTTTTCTTCTTCTCCTTTCTGGCGCCATTCTGCAGCTTCTTGTTCCAGTCTCTGGGCTTCCTCCCTTATTCTTTTGGCTGTTTCCTCAGCCTTAGCCTGCTCAGCCTTCTCCTGCCCAGATCCCTTTCCACCTTTTGGTTTGAATCTCTTGCTGAGCGCTGTGATGTTAGAGGCCCTCCTGATTCATCCTTGTCAAAATGGTGAGTGTACTCATAAAATACTTTGTGTTTCCTGCAGTGCTCAGCCATCCTGTTGTGAGTATCATTCCATCTAAAGCTCATCTCCCCAAAATGGAACTTTTCTAGTTCCTGTATAAATTCAGCAACTTGTTTCACATTTGCAAAGCTGCAACTACCTAGCTTGAAAGGCAGAGGAGGGTAGGCGGACTTCTTCTTGTGGAATAGGAAATGACCAACTCCATCTATATACACCTGTCTAACAGCCTCCTTGTGTATTATATAATCTGTTGCGTATTTGGGCAACAGATAAGGGGTCTTTGACCCACCAAACATCCTTAAATACATCCCATTTTCTGTCAAAAAATAATCACCGTATTCCTCTATTACCTGCATGGCTTCTTCAGACATGCAGTCACATTCTTTTTGGAAGACAAGAGTGTGTAGAGGCATGATAAACTGCTCACAGATTTGTCGGTAGTGACTATGGTATTGTTGAGCCCCCATTAGCTTAAAAGCTGCATATACGGGCATTCTGTTTTTGTCCCAGACACATTTGAGCCCGGGGAAGGGCTGGTGACATATTATACAGTCGATCAAGATCGAGCTCATGTAAAATTCAGATCTTCTCTGTTCCTTTCCTTCCAAAGCTGCAGCCACACAAGAGGAGAGGTTGCTTGAGACTATGCTCGCCCAATTGAAAATGGTTCCCTCTGTTGCTATAAAAAACATTAGGGGTACCCATTCTAACTTAAAAAGTCTGCCATTTGCCCTCCCGACAATTCTGTTTAGCATTAAAGCTATGAATATGTAAGTGGGCTGGAGACTAGCTGTGTCATAATCTTCAGTCACTCTATGTCGGAAGATCTTTCCAAGTAAAAGCATTCTTTTCAAGGTCTCTACAAGGTCCATCCGGAGGTCGTCCAGCCATCCATTCGTAAGGAAAAGCTGAGGCTCTGGTAGATGATAAGCTAAAGCTACATACCCAGGGCTAAATGCAGCATAGCCCTGGCCCTTGATGTTACAGATGAGCATTGAATTGTGGTTTGTATGCGGTAGTACCCATCTTATTAACTCAGAGCACGGGAATAGCTCTGGCCGGGTGGCAACCTTCATAATGGCTGATTTCTCTATATTGGCGTAGATGGATGCCTCCTCAAGCCCCATATCTGGGACTTCCCTGCGGGAGATCATCCTGTAAATATCTCCCCATTTGTATTCTGGCTCCACCCCTGTGACACATTGGGTGTACTCATAAATGTATTCAATTCTTGCTTCTGTATCTGGTGCTGGCACCTCCTCTACTGCTGGGGCCTTCTTTTTCTGTCTCTTAGACATTTCAAGATCTTCCTGCAATGTACAACATCATGGTATCAAGTAATCCAAATTTGTGAACTTTGTGCAGCAGTTTATTATTTCTTAGGTGTATCAGAATTATATCAGTGCATGCAATCAAACCTTGAGTTTTCACAATGAACAATTCACTAACATGAAGTGCTGTGCAATGTATTGTTAGCATTATAATGTTTACTGTAGCATATCTTCACCGGGTCTTATGAATGAGTGGCCTTATGATTTATTCCATATGCATCAAACTTCTCAGTCATATTAATGTTGGCAAGAAACTACGCTATTACGAGGCTTGTCATTTCTTATGAAAGTGACATAGAGAATCAATATGTGCAAATTCTATGCAGATGCATCATACAACCAACATTTCACTGCCTATCATACACAGAGATAAAATAAAAGCCTCAGGCTTAACCAGTCGATACTTCAGACCTACGGCCCATGGAACGCAAGCGACTAATCAGCGGAACAAATATATTATGTTGATAACCTTCTTCACCCACCTCGACGGGAAATGAGCCCATCTCTGGACCAGGCATCTTGATCAAAACCGACTCACGCTACCCCTCCTCTTTGACCCTACCAGGGTTTTAAGCGCTCAACAGCAAAACCAGGTCGCACCAGCCCCAGGTTCTACTAATAATTCCCACCGAGACGACGCGCAAACCCCGGACTGTAAACAGAGAGTCAGAAACCGCGGTGACTATGGCTAGTGCAAACCCGACCCCTAGACAAAAACCAGCAACACAACCTCTATTTATTTCGTCTGCCCAATCAAGATAGGCGTAGATGGCGTAACGGCCATCTGCGCCTCAAACCCCCCATCATTGACAGATCCCACTACTACTGAATCGGGTGCAGGCGGCATGACGGCCGCCTGCACCTGGTTTCCCTTCCGTGCTCAAAATGGGACTGAAACGGCAGAGAAAACTGAAATGCGGGCTCTAAAAATAAAGGCGAAAACCCCCCTCCTTTAACCGTCAAAGCTATTCGACCCGGGAACCCTAACATACGACGCGAAACGCCAAGTAGACGGCCATAAAAAAGAACCTAACTACGGGAGAAAAATCCCCGTGCTAGCGCAACGGGACGACGGGTTCATAGCTTTGAAAAACCCCCCATAGCGAAAAAAAACTACTCGAAATCTTGAAAATACGGTGATGAAGTGTCAAGATCCTACCTGGCAAGCCACTAAACGAGTGGGCTGATGATGGCTAGAATTCTCCTCCTGCCACCTGGACACAGGTACACCAACAACCAAATCTCCACGTGCTCCTAAACTCAACAGCTGGTCTCACCGCGACAATGCCTTCGAAAACAACAAAAAACCCCGTTTGTCGCCATGTATATATGAACAAAACCCCACGTGCGAGGAGTCACATCAATCGGGGCGGCTTCGAGAGTTATGTCGGGCGGCACGAGCTTCATACCACCCGCAACGGCGGACCCTTCCTACCACTCTATCACCCGCAACGACGAATATGGCTCAAAACATACCTCGGGCGTCGGCGGAAACTATATCGGAGGCCTGGAGCTTGGAATCTTCCGCAACGGCGGACTGCTCCCATCATGACACCGCCCGCAACAGAGGCGACGATCAGTCGTTTCACCATGCGACATGGTCCACAATGGCGCGGACGGGTATTGAAAACCGTTCGCTACGGAAAAGAAACTCAAGAGTCGGAGATCGCCCGCAACAGCGGTAGCGATAAACCCACGCGGACTTGAGAGCCACCCGCAACGGCGGGCTCGACACAGCCAATTACGAATCGAAAAAGCCTCTGCTACAATGGCGTGATAGATGGTTAGGAGGATCTGAAGGCCACCCGCAACGGCGGGGCGGGAAAGAGAAATAGAAACCGAAAGACGCCCGCAACGGTCGGGAAGTCAAAAGAAAAAAATCTCCCGATACAAAAACATTGAGCGAAGGTTTCAAGGTTATATAAAGCAACAAGAGGCTCGAGTCAAGATGGAAATCCTCAAGCAGTAATCGATGAGAAACCAGTCAACTTACAGCATTCAAGCTCCGAGAAAGCGCTTCAACCTTCACAATCTAAAATCAAAGATGAAACCAAAAAAAGAATTCACTAACTCGAAGTAAAGGAGGGCCCCAAAAATTTTTAGAATTTTGGGAAAATGTTGCATGCGCAACAGTACCACTTTTATTCCTTTATGATAGAGCGGTGAAGGGTAAGAAATGCTTCAAGAACAAAGCACATACACGGTGGCACTACTTTTCTATAATAGGACTTAGGTGGTGTTGAACAAGGTACCACTCATCGGCTAAAGGTAAAAAGTGGTGCTAGGGTTTTTTTTATGTAGAATTGATATCCAGAGCATTTTTCCACTCCAAGTTTGGGATTTAGGGAAAACATAGGTGTTAAGGATCTCATCACATGGAAGTGACAGGATTTGGGTATAACACAACCCACATGACTAGAACAGAAAACTGGGCATTTATGGGCTTCCTTTCGGTAATAAAAATGGCAGTTATAAAAAAGTGCCATAACTTGGTCATTTCTTACCGGAATTTTTATTATAACCTATTTTTGAAATCATAATAGCCATTCAGGATCCACCTATGCGATCAGAACATAAGAATGGGATTGTCTGGGCATTTTTTTCACATTGTTGTAAGTGAAAGTTTCTCCTCTTTTCTTTACTATGTTTCTAACTGTGCTTTTGTAGATTCATATCAGTAAAGTGTAACTGTTTTCAAGTTCTTCACTATTTTTCTGTCATTTTTTAGTATTAAGGTTTCTTATTTTTTGACAAAATTTCAGTCATTATGATTTCCAAAGTAACTTCTATTCCTGAATTAGTTGGTTCTAAATATCTTTCGTGGAAGAGAAAGATGATTGATGTTCTTAGGAGTAAGAATCTTTGGAGGCTAGTTAATGGTGAACGTAAGACACCTACTGCTGCTGATGATTTGGCTACATGGAAAGCTAAAAGTGATCAAGCAAGGGGGTTCATTGGTCAAATTGTTGCAGATAGTCTTCAGGTAAGTATTGAGGCAGAAGACAGCCCGGTTCAGGTATGGCAAATTCTTTCCTATTTATTTGATAAATCCGATGATGTTTCTGCATATGATCTTGACAAGAATATCTTTGACCTCGAACCTACTGACTTTGAAAGAGTTGAGTTATATCTTGCTGAATTGAAAACTTTAAATGAGAAATTAAATAGTTGTGGTAAAGATTACAAGAAAATAGACATTGCTCTTATTATTCTTGTAGAACGTAAAATGCCATCTCGTTTTGATATGTTCATCCAAACTAGGAATAGAGCTCTAGAATTGTCTCAAAGTACTACAAAGCAAACTTTTAATGATTTTTGTAAAGGATTGATCACTGAGTAAGAAAGGTTAATTGTTTCAGGACAACTCACACCTAATAAAGCTCTAACTGCACTTAATAAGCATCATAAGAAAATTTTTAATAATTCTAAAGGATCTAATCCTTCTAAAACTAATTTTGGACATGCTTCTCATGCTTCTAATGGAAATAGTAAACATAAGAAAGTATATGATCCTTGAAAACATTGTGGTAAAACTAACCATCTTGAAAAGAATTGTTTTAAAGCAAAACGTTTAATGGCTAAAGCTAAAAAGAAAACTTCTCATGACTCTCAAGTAGCTTTATGTACGCCTAATAATTATTCTTCTAACGTGGAATGGATAATGGATTTTGATGCATCTACACATATGACTGGTGATGCTTCTTTATCTACTTCTTATGATTGCAGGGGTTATCTTGTTCCTACTTATCTCTAACATTCCTATATGGAAGCATTGACATTTTCAAGGCATTCATCTCTTTCATATTAACATCATACTAATAAGAAATGCACCTATGCTTCAGATTAGTTGCTTGATAAATACCTTTTTATATATTTCAGTGAAATCTTTGGCTCACTATTTATAGTTGTGGCTAACACTTAATGTGTAAAAGTAGCTTCATTTTCCTTAATGAGCAAGCTAATTTTTTATTTGATGATATTATGTTGCCATTCCTTTATATGATGTTTGCTAACCTTTGGTATATAAGCTTTTTCATTTCTATATGAGCAATTTTGTTTTATGATCTTTATATGCTTTAATCTTGAAATTTCTTGTGAAGATAAGTTCTTTGTTTAAGCTTTCACCTTATTCTCGGAATAATGAAGCACCATATTCTACTGTTAAAGTCATTATGTTCATCTGTATGATATCATTTTCGATGTATATACCATTGGGGTATTCTTTCTTCGATGTTTGAGGTCTTCTATAGATATTTATATTGCACCTTGATTGGAAGAATGTTTGCTATCCACATTTGTATTGGCCATCTGGGTTTTTTTGTACACTCTTGTGGTGTTTTAGCCACATGTTCTATTGTATCGGCTGTTAGAAGGTATCTGTACACTGGTGTGGATGTTATATCAAAGTTATTCAGCTATCATGTATGGTTGTGAATATTCTTGTGGTGATCTGGGAATATTGCGATTGGATTCCGTCACATGTTCTTAGCATTTTATTGTTGGGTCTTTCATCGTAAAACCTAGTTTGTGTGCACTTTCATGATTCAGTGAGAAGCGGTTGTTCATCGTCAAATTCCATCAGCTGAAGTGTTCTTCTTATTTGTAGTTTTGGTTCTTCTAGAAGTTGTCATCAAGGGGGAGCAGTAATGACTCCTTCCTTCCTTAGTGTTAGTGTGGGCCCTTCTCCCAACCATTATTAAGGGGGAGTGTTGGAATATATTATATTCCTTGGAAGGTAATAATGTCTTTGTATTATGTCGAAAGTTGTCTACAATCTTATGTAAAAGAGTAATACGTTTAACCCATAGTTATATGGTGTTGTATTTACTTATGTAGAGTATTTTTCTATGGTATTGTATTAAGAGATGTTATTTTGGAGAATTATATTATCCCACATGCAATATGTGAGAGTAATTCCTCCTCAAGTGAGTCTCTACATATCATTTATTCTTGATGTAGTAGTGATACTATTGTGACACTGTTGTACATAATCTATATTTTTTGGGGTATTTGTGTTTTGCTCTCTTGTAATATTGGAGAAGATATTTTGGAGATAATAGAAGACTACCTTCCCGTGGATGTAACCCATTAGGGTGAACCATGTATATCAGTGTTCTCATGTCCTTTTCTTTTCCTGTTCTTATCTTTTATGATATGTTGTTGGTTGCTTAGATAGGTTAACTATTTTAGTGTGACTCTACTATTTTAACAGCTCATGCCAACCTATTAGAGATATTCTCAATATATCAAGTTATCAAAGTACAACACAACTCATCATTAAGAGATAAATTATCAAAGGTAAGGATGGATATGTGTTAATATTCCACTACTGTACTCGTGAATTCATCTACTATGCATGTCACTGCCATCTATGTCATTGTCCATATAAATCATAGTATCATTTCTTCAACCCTGCCCTTCAATAAGATATACCATTGGTCTTTTGGTGATGAAAAACTAATCAAATTAATGTTCAACTCTGATTTTGAATATAAAGAACTTCTAATTCTTCACGATAACAAGATTAGGTGATCAGTCACCCTTGATCAATGCTATCCACTCTTCAATATCAACAATGTAGACTTCAAACATGCTCTCAACATCATTTCACTTCTATACTATTCTTATTTCACAGACTTATAATTATCATTGAATTATAAGTATTTATGTATGCTAAATTGAAATGGCATCTATGATGTTGTAGTCAATGAAAAAACTTATTGGAAACACTTTGAGCACAACTAACTTACCTCATTATTACATTAGATTTCCTTTTAGCTTCCTGGATCAAAACGTATTAATTCATTTGTGCTGCACCATAGAAAATTGACATCAAAACTTGCTTGATTGTAGCTACCTGAAAATTAGAGCTTCCTGCTCCTATGACTCCCTTAGTGGTGTGGAAATTAAGCCCAATCTTATATCAATTGAACTCACAAAATTACTACTTAAACATGCATATATTCACTCAAAATGGAGATTGTAAATGGAGTATATTACAAAATTCTATTGAATAATTTTATCTCATCAAAACTTATGACAAGATAGGTTGTCCAAAAATATAATTACATCAGATATTTGAATTAGCATAAAAGCAGGCTTACTAAACTAGTCAAAATCCCCCATATGTGTATAATCACTTTCCTAATCTATCAATAAAGTCACAAATAGGATGAATGAGTTGTACCAGGTGATAAGTGAAGGAAAGTGGAAAAACACATTCTTTAAGAAGATAAAAATAAGGAGGGTGGGTTGTGTAAAAAAAAAGGCAGTTGCCTTAAAACTACCAGTCACCTTTTGCCTTAAAAGTTGCTGAAAATCAAGGAAACTTTGGATAAGGCAGGAAGGTGGACTTACAAAATTGGGCAGTCTGATGGGTTATCAAAATTGTATCCAAAATATTTCCAAAGAGGTCCTATAAGAAGTTTAGGCAAGTTTGACCACAATAACGCAAGTGGATGACAACTAACTAGTGTATGATGTAACACCCCCGTTTTGACCCCATTGCATTAGATGTATATGATGTATGTATTGTAAATGATCATGGTGTGGAGCTAAAGGCCAAGGCCCAACCATTGATTGGTTATGATATGTTTCGAGTTGAAATTGGCATCGATGGTATATCGGGGCATGTGGCATACATATTGAGTTTGTCATCATGTAAATATACATCTTTAATTAAATGAACCCAACCAGCTATGCTCACTGCAACCATAATGAAAAGGGCATGATTTTACCAAGGATAAGGGGGGGGATTGTTAAACCATGAACCAAGGGGAAAAAGCCATGTGTCACCTTCCCTTGTCTTACCCAACCACCACCATTAAGAACTACTGCTGTTAGTTGGGTGTAGTTATGGCTGGGAGTGGAGTGTGGCAGGGTTGTTAGTCCTTTCCCACACACACACTCCACCAGCATGGTTGACCTCACGATGGCAACAAAAAACCACCGCCATCAATCCTACGGACATTCTACTCTCTCCACGACGGTGCAAAAACATTCATGCACTTCCGACTATTGCGCGTTATCTCCATGGTCTGTTCATGCCTCTCGGGGAGTCTGATTGTTCCCATGCACATGATTCTTTCCTGTTTTGGTCTCACGCAGCCAGGAGAGAGGATTCATCCCCACTGTCATTCACATTGTTCCCCAGCAAGGAATCAGGTTTGTTCTCGACCTACATTTGGAATTGGGTGTAAATCTTCTCTCATGCTCTGTGTTCTATGTGGTTGTTACTTACGTAGCAAGCTGGGAGCCATTCGATCACTGTCACCCATGATTTTTCCTATGGAGAGCCATTTATGCTCAGGGACCGTGTGTAAGTTTGCCTTACTGATTTGTGGTTTGTGCATATGTTTTTCCCTCTGTATTTCGGGGTCTGGTGCAAGTTTCTCTTACGCACGGGTTGGGAGATTGTATTTTCTTCCCCAGCGTGGTCTGTGTAAGTCTTCCCATGGCTTCATTGCCATGGACGAGATGTTGTTCCCCATGTTTTTTGGTTGTGTATGCTGTTACGCTTTGGGGCTACCGCAGACTATTTGGAGTCGTTTTCCCTTGTTAAGCTGAAATTGCTGATTGATTTCCTGCATGCAATGGTTGGTCTTTGGACTGTGTTGGGAGCAGGGATGGGGGATTGGTTTGCTTGATAAACCTGGTGTGTTTGGAAACCACACAGGCAGAGCTAGAGGGTTGGATTTCTTCTCCACAACCCTTGAATAGCACTGGAAGGGAAGGCAGGGCCTGGGGGAATATGTAGCTGAGAAGGGACTGATTCCTTGTGTTGGGCGTGTGTAGGTGTCTTAGAAGTTAGGCTAGTTCTGGTGTAGGTGCTCCTAGCTTTGTAATGGGCTCACTAGCTTAGCATTTATCCTTTCCCAACTCCTGGATGGCCTGATAAACCTGACCATGCTGGCTTGGCTGTCTTGTTGAAGGCCTGATAAACCCAACTGTGTTGGCTTAGCTGTGCTTTATGTATCCTTGGCTATGTGTAAGCCTGCTAATTTCTTATTCCTTGGAGAATCATGCCCAGCTCGGGGGTGGTAGCGTTGCTGAGAGATTAAGGAGCACGCTGGCCTATGGATGGGTGGAATGTTGCAGTGACGTAGCTGGTTGCGGAACGAGTTCTTCATAAGATAAGTAATATAGTCTATTTTACTTCTGCCATCACATTACTGTTAATGAATATGATGTACATGTTGAATGCTTGTATGAATGCATGTTGCTTCCGTTGTGTATGATAAATAATTGTATCTATGTATGATAAATGATCATGTATGCACATCTAGTTCAAATCATTTTATTTTTCAGCATTTCAGTAGTTGAATGAATGCACATGTTGATGGGGCTAGTAGCCCAGATGGTTAACGCCATGGTAGCATCCTTTCCCTGGTCGGAGGGTTGAGGATGTTATAGTGTGGTATCGGATCTCATGTTGTAGCATGGGCCTGAATGGACCACAAAGATGCGGTGACAGAAGCAGGATTTCATTCTGCCCAGCAGAGATCAAAAGTTGATGATAGAAAACTTCCACAAATTTGTCTAAGTGTTTGAACAGTCGGTTCATCAGAACACTTAGTGGGAAGGACTTCCGATGTAGCGGAGAGTTAGGCAGAAACACGCCCAACAGAGAATAGTTGGAAGGAAAATTGTAGAAAATTTTCTAAGTGTTTGACATCTGTTGACGGAAAAAAAAAAGTTGATCGAGCACTCACCGTTGTGGATGGCTAGACAACTACGTGTCCGACGGGTAAAACCTTTGACCGCCGACGCCATAAAGAAACTTTAAATTTTTTTCTAAGGCCGAAATCATAAGCTATCGAAAGAAGATAGTGTTTCGTGTGTCGCCGTTTAGGAATCCTAGAGCACTAGTCTCCCGATGAAAAGAGACTGTCGATACCAATTAGGTTATGCCACAGGAGGTTGGGTTGCCGATCGGGAGAAGAGCGAAGATGGTGGGTTGTCGTTGCGACCGCTGATGGAACTCTTTCACCAACGAAAAGAAGAGGATTGAAATGATCAAGCGGTGAAGGGGAAGACAAAGAGGGAGAAATTCAAAAATATTCTAAGTCATGGAGCTGACAGAGTCAGCGGAAGATAGAGCAGTTTTCGTTGACAGAAGAAGAAATTTTCAAGAATTTGTCTAAGTGTTGAGGACATTGATGATCGGTGATGGTTAGCTATTTGGATTGGTGGAAGTTAGTGGATTGAATGTCTGTCATTGCGACTACCTAGATGACTACAGGTCTGACACGCTGGAGAAGCGTAGGAAAACAGATCGTCGATGAACATCGGAGAAGTTAGTTGCGCTGACCGCTGAAACATCGGATTGATAGTTGGGATGAGACCTGATCCTGTACAAGGAAAATTTGAGTTTTCCATGGGATTTCCCAACAGATTTCAACTGTTATTCATTGGGATTTTTAGTTGTTTTTCAATGGATTTTTAGGGGCTGAAAATGAGAAAGTGGCAACGATCTTATGCGCCAGATTGCACGAAAATAAAGCTTTACAAAAAGAAAAAGAAAAACGAGGGTGCCCTTGACCCCCGTCGCCCTTTGATGAAGAAAATATTGTGTTGGGAAAATTTGTTATTTTATGATTATTCCAGGAGAAGGTAAGTAATTCTGATTTATATCAATATTATGCATCTAACAATTGTGTTACTAACACGTTTGCAGAATCATAGTCAACTTCAAGGGAAGTATTTCAGGTAGTGCAGTTTGATAAGTAAGTGGTGGTTCAATTATGAGAACCCATGATGGATATGATGCTCAGTATTCTTATGAGCATGCGTGAGATGCCATGGGAGAAAATGTTTGTAATAGAAACGATGACATAGAATCTAATGGAAGGAGATTCCAAGAGACATCGTCAGACGTTGCAGCCACCATGAGAAGCTTGATTAAAGCCCAAGAAGAGCAGCATCAGTTGAATGCTGCAATGTTGCAGAGTTTGACAGACTTGCAAAGAAAGATAGTCTCTGGATGAGGTACAGCAAGACCAGAAGGCAGTAAGAGCAGTACTGGGAGATGGAGAAGGACTTCTAGTGGATCGTCTGATTCTAAAGACTCTAGCGGGGATTCAAGTTCTTCTTCTCACAAAAGAAAAATAAAGAGGCACCATAGGGATCACTCTGATGATGAATTTAAGAAGGCTAAACCTCCTACATTTGATGGTAAGGTAAAGATTGGACAAGAGGCTAAAACTTGGTTTCTTGGGATAAAAAAGTACTTTCAAGTGCATGACTATTTGGGAAACATGAAGGCAAGAGTTGCCATATTCAATCTGAATGGAAGCGCATCCATTTGGTGGGAAAACTTCAAGCAAGTAAAGAGGATCAGTGAAAGGATAATTAAGTGGAAACAGTTTAAGAATTATTTCAAGCAGAAATACCTCTTTGACAGGTATTATGATGACCAGATTAAGGAGTTCCATGAGTTGAGATTGGGACAAAAAACCATGGAAGAATATGCAAATAAGTTTTTGGAGCTGTTGAGGTATGTTCGGTACATCAAAGATGAAAAAGTGAAGATCCAACATTTTTTGAGTGGATTACCTCAGTCTTACAAAGATAGAATCAAGTTTCATGAACCCAGAACTCTTGAAGAAGTAATAAGGAAGGATAAGTATTGTTATGAGCAAAGCAAAGGTAAACCTGATTACCATAGGGCATGGAAGGATATGAAGAATGAGAAGTTTGACCAAAGAAAGAAAGGTTTCAAACCTTTTAACTTCAGGAATCAGCAGAAGCAGTCATCCCAAGCTACGAGTAAACCAGTTGGAGTGACAGGAGAAAAGCCTAAAGATCCACAATAGAATAGAGGGCCACTTCAATGCTGGAAATGTGGAGGACCCCATATGTGCAGGAATTGTCCACTCGAGAATGAGAGTGCAAGGCCGACTTATAACATTCAAGAAGCAGAAACAGTGGGTCAAGTAGCAAGGGCAGTCCCTAGGATCTATGCAGCACTGGAGGACCGCCAGGAAGACCACCAGTCAACTATGGTTGAAGTAGCAGGTAAGGTTGTTGAGCAATCTGTTTCTATTTTGATTGACCCGGGTTCTACTCATAGTTACATTACTCCTAGAGTAGTGGAGATTTGTGCTTTTAAGAAGGTAAAGCATAGGAAATGTTGGTTAGTCCAGCTAGCCACTGGAACTAAGAGAAAGGTCAGTGAAGTGGTAGAGAAATGTCCATTGGTCATGAATGGACTGGTCACTTGTGTAAATCTGAATGTTCTACCACTTGGTTCCTATGATGTTCTCATTGGAATGGATTCGTTAGAAGCTCACAGAGTGAAGCTTGACTATTACAATAAGACTTTTGAATGCATGAATGAAGAAGGGAACCTAGTAGTTGTGAAAGGAATTCCAAAGGTGATTTTAGTATGGCAGGTTTCAACAATGTAGTTAAAGAAGTTCTGTAGGAAGGGTTGCCAGTTGTATGCAGCTCATATCTTGGAGACATCAGGAGATGAAACTCCGAGCTTAGAGGACTATTAGGTGTTACAGGAATTTAGGGATGTGTTTCTTGATGAGATTCCAGGGCTTCCTCCAAAGCAGGACATTGATTTCACAATTGAACTTGTGCCAGGAACAACACCAGTGTCCAAGGCACCCTACAGGATGAGTACATCGGAGATGCTAGAGTTGAAGATGCAACTACAAGAGTTGTTGGAAAAGAATTATATTTGACTGAGTGTGTCTCCTTGGGGAGCACCAGTTCTGTTTGTAAAGAAAAAATATGGTACACTCAGATTGTGTATTGATTACAGAAAGTTGAACAAGGTTACCGTGAAAAATAAATATCCTTTGCCTAGGATTTATGACCTCTTTGATCAAATGAGAGGAGCAAAGGTATTTTCTAAGATTGACTTGAGCTCTGGTTACCATTAGGTGAGAATCAAGGATGAAGACATTCATAAGACAACCTTCAGGACAAGGTATGGGCATTATGAGTTTGTAGTGGTACCATTTGGTCTCACAAATGCACCAGCTACATTTATGTGCCTTATGAATAGTGTCTTTAGTAGATATTTGTATAAGTTTGTTCTTGTTTTCCTTGATGACATTCTTGTTTATTCTAAGAATGAGAAAGAGCATGAAGTGCATTTGAGATTGACATTGAAATTGCTTAGGGAGCACCAGCTGTATGCAAAACTAAGAAAGTGTGACTTCTATAGAGATAGATTTCAGTATTTGGGTCACATTATCTTAGAAGAGGGTATATCTGTGGACCCTAAAAAGAATGAAGCGATTATGAATTGGCCTACTCCAAGAAATGTGACAGATGTAAGATCTTTTATGGGACTTGCAGAATACTACAAGAGATTCATTGAGGGATTTTCCAAAGTAGCACATTCCATCACTTCTTTGCAAAAGAAGGGGATGAAGTTTGAATGGACATTGAGGTGTGAAGAAAGCTTCCAGCAGTTGAAGAATCTTCTCACCAGTGCACCAGTATTGAAGGTTGCAGATCTAGAGAAATATTTTGTGGTGTGTACCGATGTATGCGGACAAGGGATTGGAGGCGTCCTTATGCAAGCCAACCATGTGATATGCTATGAGTCAAGAAAGCTGAAAGAGCATGAGAAGAACTATGCCACTCATGATCTAGAGCTTGCAGCCATAGTACATGATCTCAAGATGTGGAGACATTACTTGATGGGCAAAAGGTTTGAGCTCAGAACATACCATTGTGGTCTGAAGTATTTGTTCGATCAGCCTACTCTGAATGCTAGGCAAGCAAGATGGCTGGAATTTTTATGTGAGTTTGATTTTGAAATCAAGCACATAAAAGGGAAAGAGGACAAGGTAGCTGATGCTTGTGGCATCTCTTAGTTTTTTCCAATCAGATTTGAGGCAGCAGATTGTTAGTCATGTTGCTGGAGATGAATTGTATGAGCAGGTAAAAGAAAAATTGTTGTAGCAAAGTCTTGAGAAGAGGTATGAGGGATATAAATTGAAAGAAGATGGACTTCTCACTTATAAAGGTAGAATTAATATTCCGAATGTAGCAGGTTTGAGGAGAATTGTTATGGATGAAATCCATCAAGCTCCATATTCTAGTCACCCAGGATATCAGAAGACAATTGCTACAGCTAGGAAGCAATACTTTTGGCCAGGAATGAAAAAGGATATGGCTGAGTACATTTCAAGATGCATGAAATGTCAATAGGTAAAGGTTGAGCATCAACACCCAGCAGGTTTGTTGCAACCTTTTCCAGTTCCGGAATGGAAATGGGAAGTTATTTCCATGGATTTTATTATAGGATTTCTGATGACTTGGAGACAACATGATTCCATCATGGTTGTGGTAGACAAGTTGACAAAGTTAGAACATTTTATACCGGTCAAGTCTATGCATAAGACTGATGACATTGCAAAGATCTTCATGAAGGAGATATTCAAATTGCATGGATTGCCGAAAGCAATAGTCTCTGACAGAGATGTCAAGTTTACTTCCAATTTTTGGAAGGGGTTGTTTGCAGATTTGGGTACAAAGCTAAACTTCAGCACTGCATACCATCCTCAGACAGATGGTCAGACAGAGAGAGTTAATCAGGTGCTTGAAGATATGCTTCGCATGTACGTAATGGACAAACCAACCAAGTGGAAAGATTACTTGCACTAGGTAGAGTTTGCTTATAACAATGGATAGCAGGCATCCTTGGGGATGAGTCTGTATGAATCTCTATGTGGAAAAAGGTGTAGAACACCTGTGACTTGGGATAACCCTGTGAACAAGATTGTGCTTGGGGCATAATTGCTCAAGGAAATGGAGCAAGAGGTTGTAAAGATCAGGCAGAATCTAAAAGCAGCACAGGACAGACAGAAAATCTATGCGGATAAGCATAGGGTGAATAGGGAGTTTAGTGTTGGGGATCATGTTTACCTCAGAGTGAGGGCAAGGAAGAGTTCCTTGAATCTTGGAAGTTGTTCCAAGTTGTCACCAAGATATTGTGGGCCATTTGAAGTGCTTGAAAGAATAGGGATAGTTGCATATAGACTTTCATTTCCTGCTAGCACTAGAGCTCATAATGTTTTTCATGTTTCTTTGCTTAAGAGATATGTACATGATCCTAACCATGTGATAAATTGGGATGTGATTCAGGTGGAACCTGAGGGAGAGTTCTGAATCGAGCCAATGCACATCCTCGACAGGAATGTCACAATGCTCTGGAACTGGGCCATAGGGCAGGTAAAGGTGCAATGGGAGCCCTATGGACCTGAAGAGGCTACATGGGAGCTGGAGGATGCCATGCAATTGACACATCCATTTTTGTTCAAATTTGCGGAACACTGAGGCGATACCAGTATAGCATTTTGTTCAATTTTGTAAGCACTAAGGACAGTGCTATTAAAGGGGGAGGGGAATGTAACACCCCAGTTTTGACCCCATTGCATTAGATGTATATGATGCATGTATTGTAAATGATCATGGTGTGGAGCTAAAGGCCAAGGCCCCACCATTGATTGGTTATGCTATGTTTCGGGTTGAAATTGTCACCGATGGTATATCAGGGCATGCGACATACATATTGAGTTTTGTCATCATGTAAATATACATCTATAATTAAATGAACCCAACCAGTTATGCTCACTACAACCATAATGAAAAGGGCATGATTTTCCCAAGGATAAGGGGGGGGATTGTTAAACCATGAACCAAGGGGAAAAATCCATGTGTCACCTTCCCTTGTCTTACCCAACCACCACCATTAAGAACTACTGCTGTTAGTTGGGGGCAGTTATGGCTGGGAGTGGAGTGTGGTAGGAATGTCATTTCTTTCCCACACGCACACTCCACCCGCGATGTTGGCCTCACGATGGCAAGCAAAAACCACCGCCATCACTCCTACAGACATTCTACTCTCTCCACGATGGTGCAAAAACATTTATGCACTTTCGACTACTACGCGTTATCTCCATTGTTTGTTCATGCCTCACAGGGTGTCTAATTATTCCCATGCACAGGCTTCTTTCCTGTTTTGGTCTCACACAACTAGGAGAGAGGAGTCGTCCCCACTATCATTCACATTGTTCCCCAGTGAGGTATCGGGTGTGTTCTCGACCCGCATTTGGAATTGGGTGTAAATATTCTCTCATGCTCTGTGTTCTGCGTGGTTGTTACTTACACAGCAAGCTGGGAGCCGTTCGGTCACTGTCACCCATGATTTTTCCTGTGGAGAGCCATTTATACTTAGGGACCGTGTGTAAGTTTTCCTTACTGATTTGTGGTTTGCGCATATGTTTTTCCCTCTGTATTTTGGGGTCTGGTGCAAGTTTCTCTCACTCATGGGATGGGAGATTGTATTTTCTTCCCCAGCATGGTCTATGTAAGTATTCCTGTGGCTTCATTGCCCTAGACGGGCTGTTGTTTCCCATGTTTTTTGGTTGTGTATGCTGTTATGCTTTGGGGCTGCCGCAGACTATTTGGATTCGTTTTCCCTTGTTAAGTTGAAATTGCTGATTGATTGCCTGCGTGCAATGGTTGGTCTTTGGATCATGTTGGGAGTAAGGATGGGGGCTTGGTTTGCTTGATAAACTTGGTGTGTTTGGAAACCACACAGACAGAGCTAGAGGGCCGGCTTTCTTCTCCACAACCCCTAAATAGCACTGGAAGGGAAGGCAGGGCCTGAGGGACTGTGTAGCAGAGAAGGGACTAATTCCTTGTGTTGGGTGTGTGTGGGTGTCTTAGAAGTCAGGCTAGTTCTGGTGTAGGTGCTCCTAGCTCTGTAATGGGCTCACCAGCTTAGCATTTAGCCTTTCCCAACTCCTGGATGGACTGATAAACCTGACCATGTTGGATTGGTTGTCTTATTGATGGCCTGATAAACCCAACTGTGTTGGATTGGCTGTACTTTATGTATCCTTGGCTATGTGTAAGCATGCTTGTTCCTTATTCCTTGGAGAATCATGCCCAGCTCGGGGGTGGCAGCTTTGCTGAGAGATTAAGGAGCACACTGGCCTATGGTTGGGTGGAATGTTGCAGTGACATAGCTGGTTGTAGAACGAGTTCTTCATAATATGAGTAATCTTGTCTATTTTACTTCTGCCATCACATTACTGTTAATGAATATGATGTACATGTTGAATGCTTGTATGAATGCATGTTGCTTTCGTTGCGTATGATAAATAATTGTATCTATGTATGATAAATGACCATGTATGCACGTCTAGTTCAAAGCATTTTATTTTTCATCATTTCAGCAGTTGAATGAATCCACATGTTCATGGGGCTGGTAGTCTGGATGGTTAACGCCATGGTAGTGTCCTCTTCGCTGGTCGGAGGGTTGGGGACGTTACATATGACCTATGAGTTTAATCAAAATGATTAAATTTTATATCCTAAGTATGAGAATGGGTTTTGATTATTCTAACAAGTGGATAACCCAAAATTCATAGAAATATCCACTGCTTCCACCTCAGTATTTTTCACCCTAAAATTAGAGCTTCCTACTCTTGCAACTCCCTCATTGGATAACCTAAAAATCAAGGATAGATCCACTATTGCTGCCTCAACCTTTTTGAATTGAATATAAAAGGTGGGTTCTTCAAAAATTTGTGTGTAAAATGAGTGGAATGAAGGTGTATTATATAGATCCAAAAAATATATAGTTCAAACTGAGCCAACTTTTCCAATGTTTAATTAATAATTAAATATTTTATTTCAAAACAAAATCTAAGCCGACTTCTTGTATTGTATTGGGTTAACTTTGTATGCCATTTCAAACCTTTTTTATTTAAATTAATATGAATTCTAATAGAGCTTGTGTGTGGGATTATCCAAAGGTTTTAACTATATTTTTATTCTCATTCAAAAGAGTATCAAAGTCCCAGAAGGAAAGGTACTTACACAAGGGTTCCATCTGTTAAGATTTTAAAAGTTGTTATACCAAAACAAAAGGATATATGAAAGAATAAAAAGAACAACAGAACAAAGGAAAACACAAATATTTATCCTGGGAAACCATCATAGGGAAAAACCTAGCAAAACTTCCTCTATATAGACTTAACCCAAGAACTGTGTAAGAACCAATAACAAGAATAACTAGCTTCCTCTCCTCCAGATGGACTGTCTCTTCTCTCTCTAGCACAACTGCTTGAGTGTTATACTTTTTCATATGATGGAGGCACCTCTCCTATTTATACAGATCAACTAACAGGCCTAATAACCCAATTGGGTCGACTTCTCCTTGCTTCTAAGGCCGAATTTCCTTGGAGGACTCAAAAATACATTTTAATAATACTTTAGTGGGTACTATTGACCCGAATTACAACATAGGATTTACCTCAAGTATTTACATGACCAATTACATCAATTCCATCCCTAATTGAAGGAACAACATTTTGAAAGGGACAGTAACAATAAGAATACAAAATAGAATATCTTCGCAGTTACATTTCTTTAACACTCCCTCTTCTTTTTTAACAAGGAGAATTGACAACTAGAGCTGGGCTAGTACTCATGTGACACGGGGTCTAGGGATCCATTCCTGCTACCACTATACTCCTAGGTTCCCCACACCCACCGCAACACATGGGACACAGGTAAATCTAGGTGGGATTTGAACTTGTGACCCCCAATTTACAACAAGTGACTTCATAACAATTGAATTGTCAATGAGCCGCACCCATGTGGGCTCTTTAACACTACCTCTTAACAAGGAAGGTATTCTACAATACAACAACACATATGTAAAACTTATTGGGCAATATATATGTCATAGGAAGTTTTCAAAATTTTATCAACATCGTCATCATCCATGGAACATCACCATCATGAAAATATATGTCATCTGGTATCATCTCGAGCACCATCATCTATGGTATAATCTCAAGTATCATCATCTCTTGAGCATCATCTCTGGAATCATTTGGAGCATCATCATCTATGGAATCATCTTTAGCATAATTTATGGAATCATCTTGAGCATCATACTCTCTGGCATCATATCCAACATCATCATCTCTGCCATCATCTTGAGCATTACTTGCACAGCAGTATATAAATATTGAGCTAAATCACCCACAACATAATTAAATGTTGGAATATCATCATATGTGACTGAATGTAGGAACCTGTCTGCAAGTAAATGCAAGACGAATCATTGCGGACCATCCTTAGCCTATCAAATCTAGGACCACTCTCAAGAAAGTCTTCTTTTCCATATAAATGTACTCAGAGGGGACCCCTCAATCAACGCAAACCGTCCTCATCCTATCAATGCTAGGACCACTCTCAATAAGTGTTCTTGTTAACACCCAAAAAGTGTTCACTACCTCATCTACCCCACTACATGGCACATTTGTCCATTTTCCTACCATATTTCCCTTAAAAACCATCAAAAAAGCCTCCAAAAGGCCTAAAATGCCTCCAAAAGGCCTAAAATGCCTCCAAAAGGCCATAAAACCATTTTTCCTCCAAAAATATCCAAAATTCCTCTAAAAATAGCAAAAATCTCCTAAAAGGGAAGAAAAAATATAAAATAATGAGGAAAAGGAGGAAAAAACCCTAAACAGCTGCCCTAAACCATGTGGTTTCCAAAACCATGGGCCATCACTCCACCACTGAAAAACTATAAATAGGTGATGGAGACTCCTCATTTCACATCCACAGTCACAAGCATCCTTACTCTGCCAAAATCGCTTGTGAAACCCTAGCTCACCCTTGAGCTACTTTCACCTTGAGAGCCCCCATTTGGCCCATTTCCACCATCGAAGAAAGAGAAGGAACCAGCTGGAGCTCGGAGCAACCCTCACTGATCACTGCAAAGGGCTTCACCAACCTCCACACTGGAGGTAATATCAATACAAAAAACCATTTTTTACATCTTATTTTCTATGTCTCATGCACATGTTTAGATTAGTTTTTATTTCTGTTTAGCATTTTCAATTTCCATTTACTGAACTGCTACTAAGGAGTCTCTTCTCCTTAGTAGGTGCTCATTCGCAGAAGCTAGGGGTAAAACCCTAGCCACAGTTTTGGCGACTCCGCTGGTTTTTTAATTTCTGGTTTCAGTTTTTTGTTTTTTCCTTTCGGTTGTCCCTTTCGGCCACCGTAAACCACGTCCTTTTCCTCTGCAGTCGCATCCCGACCGCGTCTTTCAGGCCTTTACCTGTGGCCCAACCGCGGCTATCAGACTGTTTCTGGCGCCCTGCCGGCGGATTCAAGTTTGGTACCTAGGATACGACCGCGGCTATCAGCTTGTTTGCTGCGATCTGAATGCAGCTGTCGGCCATTTTCCCATGACCCGACCGCATCTTTCAGGGATTTACCTGCGACCCGACCGCGGTTGTCAGACTGTTTCCCGCGCCCTGCCGACGGATTCAAGTCTGATACCTGTGATCCAGCCATGGCTAATCACCTGTTTGCTACGGTCCGACTGCCTCTGTCGGCCAGAAAGACACGACCTGTCCGTGCCTGTTTCCCTCAAACCCGCGGTCCGATTGCTCTCTTTCACCACAGACCCGCGGTCTGATTTCTGCATTTTTTCCTGTTTTTTAACCTAGCCCCTTTGTTGCAATATTTTTTGCATCTGCACAACCATCTGTTCTACCTGCATCCCTACTTCCCTACAACATTGCAACATCATTTCTATTCCATTTTACAGAATCGTTTTAATTTTTCAGCATTTTCATTCAGAAAATTTTGCACGTTAAAGTGTTGGATTCAGTATTATTGTTCGTTAGAAGTTTGTCCCCCTTGTGTGTGGCACTTCTATTTCGGGTTCATCACCTTATGAGCACACACTCTGTCACCTAATTCAAGTGAGCCTTAAAAAACTACTTAACTCAACCAATATTCTAACCCCACTTGGGGAACACAAAAGAATCTTTGTAGTTAGGAAGGATCGGGGGGATAGGCTTCCAATAACACCCCTCGGTTACTTACACTTGAGACATAGCTGTTGTCCAATTAGGGAACCAAAATCCCCTAGTACTTTTTGGCATGGTCATAGCCATTTTACCAGAGGGCCTCTCCCTTAGGAGGGTTGAAGTCGCGAGATTGGTTCCGGAGGCCTGAGTGGAATACCGCACTCCATTCAGTAACTGAAGGGCTACCTTTCATAGTTCTCGGGATATCCCTGAATAGGGGTATTGCGGTAAAAGGACCAGACGACAGATTCACCTTTCTGGGCGTGTCATGAACGGGGTATCTTAGTTGCCATTCTTCTAGGATTGACTACCCGGTGTCCCTCCCGGTAGGGGGATATCTTAGCCACTTGGCTTTCCTATTCATATTTTCTGACTTGGATTTCATCACCTTGCAGAGGATATGTCTAGTTGAGTCAAAATACTTTTAGTTAGGTGTTTGCATGCTCCCTTACCTCCTTTTGGTCTAGTGAGTCCACCATTTTTTATTTTTAGGAAACCTGCTATTTGTTGGTATTCTGACCATTTCTGTTGACACTCCACCTATTGTAGCATAGCTATTACAGTGGGTGTTTTGAGTTGGTTGTTGGCCTGAGTGCCCTATTTTTTGAGCTCTCCTTCTGCACACTCGGTTGCATTAGGGTTTTTGAGCTGTTGTTTACTCACCTCAACCCACAGAGATTTGACACCATCTGTCACCATTGAGTCCCTGAGACATTCTCGGCGCCTCAGGGGCAAACCCCCACAACATGGTTCACTTGACACCACCCGTCATCGACACAGATCATCCTCACTTGATACCACTTATCATAGATCTCGAGCCTTATCACTTGACTCCACTCGTCAGCGGCATAGGACTCCGCCACCAGACATTGATACCCCTTAT
Source organism: Pseudotsuga menziesii (assembly GCA_001517045.1). Lineage (NCBI taxonomy): Eukaryota > Viridiplantae > Streptophyta > Pinopsida > Pinales > Pinaceae > Pseudotsuga > Pseudotsuga menziesii. The sequence goes on from LPNX010472860.1 coordinate 74,672, forward strand.
TTTACCTCTGATTCTGAGCCCGAGTCTGAGAACCCCATTTACACTGCCCCTACTAGCCCCATGGTTGGCGTGACTCCCACTCCCGTCTTGGTCGCAACCATTGGTGGCACATCCACCACTACACCAGTTACCACACCTGCTTTGGGTATGCCCTCCAGTGGGCCCCCGTCTACCGTTCCCCTCACGGCACCTATTCCCACAGCAGGAATACCTGTTTCCACTCCATCAGTGGCTCATACTACCCATGGTGGTGTAGGACCGTCCTATACCACCTTAGTTCCCCCACTTGGGGGAAACCTCCCTAAAACTACCCCTCCACTTGGGGGCATTGGCCCCAACTTGGTCCAACCCACTACTGTGTCACATCCTTCTTCTAGTCTGCCATTCATGGCTAGCCTCAATCTGCCTGACCTAGCCAGATTAACCAACGAACCTATCTGACACAACCCTGCGTCGCCTCACATTCCCACCAAGCTCCCCTCTGACATCCCTAAGTTCGAGGGCAAGGCAGGTGAGGACCCACAAAACCACATTATGTCCTTCCATCTATGGTGTTCCTCCAACTCCATAATAGACAACTCTATTCGCCTCTGCCTATTACAGCGCACCTTCACTGGCTCTGCTGCCAAGTGGTATATCGAGCAACCCCATGGAACCCATGACACCTTCGCTTCCCTGGCCTCGACCTTCCTGCAGTTCTTCCAGTTACCTGTCCGCTATGACGCAGGCGTTGAGATCCTCCTATCATGCAGAAAAAACACAGCTACCCACATCACGGACCACATTCATGAGTGGCGTCGACGCCATAGCTTATGCAAAATCAAATTAGATGACCGGATCTTCCTAGATTGGTTCCTCAAATCCCTTCTTCCTGTCATTGCTAAGGATGTGGCATCCGAAAGCTCCCAATCTGAAGAAGAGGCCATCCTTAAGGCCCAACAGTTCGACCTCATTTACGCCCAGTCGGGTTATCTCTATACCATTATACCTAACACCCCTCGTGTCGATTCCTCCCAGCACGATGCGACGGGGGAATCCCATGCTGCCGACAGTATCATTGGCCGTGTCTCTTCACATCCTCAACCATTTTCCATAGCACGTCCTACCCCTGGTCCTGACCCTTCACAGGCTACCTCATAGTCTAGAACAACCAACTCATATGCTCCCACGACACATCACCACCATTCCCATGGACCCTCATGTCCACCTCAGTGTCTCGGTCATGCAACTCCCGCTTACGCCCCCCCGGTCACACCTCAACCCTACTACCACCAGAAGGCTGCGCAATCCCCTGCGCCTTCATAAGCCCAACCCGCTTATTACCCGCCATAGGCAGCCCCTGTGGCAAACCCACAACCCGCTCCACAGCCCTATCAGCAACCCCCTCAAGTTGCTGCACCTGCGTAGCCTCCACCTACATATCATCCACCGCAGCCTGCTCCAGCACCTGCGCAACCTCAGAATCCACCTGCTGCCCAAGGGCAAGTTTACGCCCAACAAAACCCGCAGCAAAACCAGAACAACCAACGTAACCAAGGCCAAAAAAACCACGGCAGAGGCTGAAATCGTGGGAACAACCAACCTACAGACCAAGTAGGTCAACCCCCTAATTCCCTCGATAATAATAATGCGGCCCCTGCTAACCAAAACCCCGATCGCCCGCCCAAGCAGGCTAAAAACCCCAATTTGCGAACAAACCATCCTTGTTCTATTTGCGGGGTCTATGGCCACTACACACATTTTTTCCCACACATGGAGCGAGTTCGGCAACTTTGGGTTGAAGATGCCCACCGCCAAGGGCAGGCAACTCCTCAAGCACCACCCAACCCCCCACAACCTCAGCAGCCACCTTTGGTGCTACAAAACCCCTTACCAAACCAAGGCGTAGTGGACACTCAACCATTGGCTCCCCCTCAAGCCAACGCGCCAACCCAACATCAAATCACTTATGCTGCTCCTGATCAACCCATGTGTGACTCAGGTACCCACCACTTGTTGATGATGTCCTCCGCTGATGTCAACCTCTAGACCCGGTGGAACCAATATGGCTCCACCCCTGAAGCCCCTCCCATCGATAAACCCACTAACGCTCATCCCACTAATCAGGTGTTACATATACCTCCGCCCCCACTAGAAGGCACTCCCAAAGCACCTCGTTTCCCACTTCGCCGTATCAACAATAACCCCAATGCGCGGGCTGCGTCAAACTACAAAATTGTCGATGACTTAGCCCAATCTCCCGTAGCCATGTCAGCGTTAGAAGTCTTAAAAAACTGCCCTTCGCAGCGCAAGACTTTACTCTCAGCCATCGGGGTTGTCGATCCAAATGATTCGAATTTAATGACATTTGATTTGGACCAATCCGAACCCAGCTTGCCTTCCACTTTAGCATTCCAAGTTTCTGTTTCCATTCGGAATTTTGTCATCCATCGATGCATTATTGATGAAGGTGCCTCTACATGTGTCATGCCCACTTCCATCTGGCAGAAATTGGGATCCCCTCCTCTCCATCAATCCTCTACTACGTTGTGAGCCTACAACGATCATTCGGCTCAACCCCAAGGCCTATTAACTAACATCCCCGTCCAGCTGGCTGGCAAAACCGTCCTCATCAACATCGAGGTTATTAATGCGCAGCTCGATTATAACCTTTTACTTGGCCGCAGCTACATGTATGCCATGCGGGTGGTTGCTTCTACTGTTTTTCGTACCATGATGTTCCCCCATGAGGGACGCGTGGTCAAGGTTGACCAACTCACCCACTATGATCCCAATGCCCCCGCGGCACCCGAAAATGTTCTCCCCATGGTTGAACAACCTGTTTCGAGTGCTAACACCTCCGTTGTTTCCTCTATGGGGCCCGGAGTTTACTCAGATGCGCCAATGACCTCGACCTTCCAATCTATTCCACCCCCGTCACCCGCCACTGACGTGTCTGACCTATGTACCCTGTCCCATAACACGCAAACTCCTACTAATCAACTGCCCTTGTTGCCTAAACCCCCTTTGGTACCTAGTCACATTGGTGCTACACCCATCCATACTGTTCCTTTCCTCTTCCCTCCCTCAGGAGTAGTTAGCACCCCGATCATGGCTACCCTCAGCCTCCCTAGGTTAACCTTAGGCTTACCTGTTTGGTATCTTTCGCCTCCTGTTTTCCCGCCGACACCAGATCTCGTCCTGCAACTGGTGCAACCCATTGTCACTACTAGTCAACCACCTCCCGGTGTCGCTACCCCGTCGTCCTCCACGAACCCAGCCCCTCCTCCTACCAAACCCACCGGGGGCAGAGGCCCCCAGCCTTACACTGCTGTCCCACCTCCCAAGACAGTCAAAAACCCCCCTGTGTTTCGTGCTCCTCCCAAATGCGCGCTGTGCGATGAGTTGGGCCATGCGACTCACTAATGTCCTCAGTTACCGGCATTACAGGAACACATGCAAATTCTCGACGACGACCCTACTATCCCGGTTGTCCACCTAGATTCAACCCCTAAGCCTCGCGACAAATCCCTGTGCACTAACCACCCCTGTGCCCTATGCGGTTTTTACGGGCATTACTCACATCACTGTCCCAATCTCCCCGAATACAGAGCAGCTCTCTTCGGAGATGAACAATCTGGATCTTGAGACGGCACCACCCACCATTGAGGAGATCCACCCCCCGGTATCTTCCCCCTCCGGAAAGGTTGATACCATTTACATGATTTCTTCTGCCACTACTCCCTCGTCAACCGATTTGATGGCACAAATATTCCATATCGATGAGGAGATTCTCGAGGCTCTTACTACCCCGGACTATCCCTGGGATGACATGCACCATCGTTCCTACTTCCTCCCAGATGACCCCTCCTCCAACACTGCTACCCAATTTGCAGTTGAATCCAAATACTTCCTTCCCTCCAAGCTTGACTGGTTCAAGGACCCTATTCCTGCTCCTGACGCCTTCGAAGAGGGTAACATGGCCATAATCTCATCCGGTATCTCCCGCTCTCTCCACAGAACCTGCGACATCCTGTCAATCACACAAAGAAGACTCATCAGACTCATGTCAAACAAATATTCCTTCCCCTTCCCCCAAAAAACCTGAATAGCGCGGTCCAAAACTGCGGCTGTCAGGCCCAAACCCGCGGTTTTCGACTGTGGCTGTCAGGCCTACAGTCGCGGTCCCCAACCGCGGCTGTCAGGCCTACAGTCGCGGTCCGCGACCGCGGCTGTCAGGCCTACAGTCACGGTCCCTAACCGCGACTGTCTGGCCTAAACCCATGGTCTTAGACCGTGGTTTCGACCAACTAACCAGTGGTCCACCCCACGTGGACC
>LPNX010472860.1:89627-258500 GCA_001517045.1 Pseudotsuga menziesii
AATTCGAATAGGAGTCACATGTTTATGTTTTGATCATGATTTTTCATGTATATTAACAAGATTGTGCATGTATATAATTAATTTTAAACTTTTTAAATTAAAGAAAGTAATTTTAAATAGGTATTGTGTAAAAATATAAAGTATTTATTTTAAATTGTTTCCAATTGCAAAGACCTAGAAGAATAAATATTTCCTTTTTTATTATTATCTTAACTAAATTAAAAGTTTCATAAAAATGATAAGAATTGAATTTTTATTTAATCGAAAGATCATAACTTGTCCCAAACATTTAGAATAAGAATTCTTAAAACCTAGCTTGAGACAAAATAAGATTGAGCTTGGATTGAGATTTTATTAATTTGTTTGAAGTATAAAATTGTATAAAGAAGGACAAATTAAGTATTTAAATAATTTATCTCAATCCACCAAAAGCCCAAAAATTCACTTATGCAATGAATGATAAAAAACTTGGAGAAGTTGTCGGAACATAATAGTAATCCAATAAAGTCAAGCCAAAGCATGCAATCAACTTAGATAAGGTCTTCCAAGGGTATGCAAGTATTGAAGAACAACTAGGAAGTGACAAGGTTCAAACGGAACATCATTCAAATCATCAAAACCTCATGAAATGAAAAACCAAGTCAAGAAAAACCACAAAAAGGTAATAAATCTAACAAATGAAATCACGAAACTGCGCTTTCAAACCAAGCAAGATAAAATGAAAGAAAACCCAAAAGCTAAGTATTTACAAAATTTACAATGGGGCCCCTTTATTATTATAAAATCAAGGGGAGTTGTTGGGGTGCCAACAAATGGTGACTTGCTGGGTGAACCAATTATCTCTGTATGTTTACCTGAAGATTAAAGATATAGGAAAACAAAATCAAGATTTTCTTGAAATATCAAACTTCACACCACATGACTTTATCTTATCACTAGCCTATATAGTAAAGTTTGAACTTTAATATTGTCACAATCAAATGAATTGTCGCAACTATTATTTAGAGACTTCGTAAAGATGAATGACTTTGAAATATATGCATAGCAAATAGACCTGATCAAGAATGCTTTCTCCACAGCTAAAATAATCGAATAACACCAGCATAAAGATATGACCTCCATACCTTAAGAAAATATCTAGATAAGTTCCCCATCCATTAAATATAAATAACTGAAAGATAAAATTTGTTTTTATCTCTTTTTTTTTAAATATATAAATTATATCTTTGATTCAAGACTACTATCCTGGCCTGGTAACCAGCTATTGATAGCATCATTCACGAGAACTGCCAGAGATAAACAAGCCGGCTCGTGATGAGACCTCCTGTCCCTTGATCTTATGACCAAGAGCCATCACCCTGGTGATCAGAAATAATGTTATCCCTAACAGGGCTGATGATCATGATTAGGTCGGCTCGTAATGAGACCTCCTATTCTTCAATCAAAGTTTAGTTTAGTTTTAAAATTTTTCTAATGGATGAGAAACAAATTCAGATAATACCCCTATAATAACATGGAAGGCCTAAAGATGACTAATGCCATTGATTCATAAAGATTCTGAGAGAAAAGTTTCCTGACAAGTTAACTTGCCTAGCTAATGATATCATTCTCAAAATAAAGTCCAAGAATAATAACCGTGAGTTCAATTGACTAATTAGCTAAGTTCATAAGAAATGTTTCAAGGCGAGGAGTGATTCAGTCATAGTAAGAACATTTGATATGGAAAGAAATTTCTTACAATGATTTCTTTTAAAGATATCAGGTTGATTAGTAGAGAGATATATGGACATCCAGTAGTGTGCCATCAAAGTATTATTTATCTACAATTCCCCCTTAAAAACAAAGAAGAAAATCAAAAAGCTAAAAAATATTAAATTCACTACTGAAACCAATCAACCAAACAAATTTTAAGAATAAAAATCACTAATTGAACCAAAACACTCAAAAAGATAGAATCCGATCAAATCCAAAATTCAACAAAAAAGTATGTATTGAAATCCAAAAGAAAAATTTATCGAAACTTTAACTGAGAGTCGAAGAAGGTAAATAAGCTCAAAAAACAAATTTTAAGATATGATCACTCTCTATGTGATGAGCTATACAAAATAACTTAAAAATCACAAAATTATAACATGCGTAAGAAATAACAACAAATCTCCTAATATTAAAATTGACCACAATATAAAGATTTAAAGTTTAAATAAAGGTCAATATAAAATGGAAAATAGGAGACACAAATATAATATCTATGTCAAAATGGTGATTTTCACAAAATAGTATCATAAACTTATTATTGATGTAAAGTTTCAAAAATATTTGAATATTGCAGAATCATTCAATTGTTAAAATATCTCTTCATTCTTTTAGGACTCATTTAATTAATCGATGAGAAGATTGAGTAAGTTTAATCCTTTTATTCATCATTATTTACAAAAGGAAAAATGAAAATTTTAAGTTGTACAGTTTTGTGAGAATAATTACAAAGTGAGCAAGATGTAATGATTACAACTCTTTATTTTGAAAAAAAAAATAAATGAAAAACCTAAAAGAAAATGGTCATAACAAAATATTCTAAATCAAAGATAATCAAAGAAATAAAGAAGACTTGTAAGAAACCAATTATTTCAAAAACAAGATATCAACTCAAAATCTAGTCAATATGTACAAGGTTGTGGTGATAAGAAATCCAATCATCTAGGTCTCAAAAGTGAAAACGAAAAGCAATCAAGTGAAACCAAACTCAATATTAATTTCCTTTTATGATTAAATTAATTTGTGCAAATCATTATTAATTTCATGTCACAACTTCACTAAGCATCATAATCGAATGAAAGAAAATTCTTAAATTGAAGATCAACATGTAATAATATTTTACACAGATTTAATTGATATGAAATTATAAAACAATTTTCCATACCCTCAATTATATTTATGTTAATTTGTGGTTGTGACAATATCAAAATAAGACTTTTCCTTAATTATAAATATGGTAAGTATTCATAGAAAAGCCTAAATTATTAATTTTAAAAAATGATCTATTACAAAAATTTAGAGAAATATTCATCAAAATTTATGTGCAAAATCAGGAATTGGCATGAATGAAAAATTTTCAAGGAGTTTATTTAGCAAACTCATTTCAAGAGAAAATCAAACTTTCAATGAAAATTTGAATGATAAAAGAAATAACCATAAGGCTAGTCTACACATTTTAAATAAATTGATGAATGCCAATGTAATAATTTAAATATAGTCTAAAAGTGTATAATTAATGACATCATCCCACAATCGTGTAAAATAACCTAATGATTAATTTTAATAAATAGATTTATCATTACTCAATTATTGTAAATTTATGATTTCTCACAATTAATTTCAAAATTCAATACTTGTTTTTTTTTTTAAATATCAATATCAAAATACTTAGAACAAGGATGCGAGGACGAGTTTGTGGTTCTAAGTCAATTAAAAAAAATTCAATATCTAAACTTTACAATATTTCAAAGTTTAAAAAGATAAATAAGTATACAAATTTTGAAATGAAAATAAGATAAAGAATTCACTTCCCTGATGTAATGCCATACTCATATTCATGCGTTCCCAATTGTATCACTTGCTTCAAAATGCTTTCTAACTTGTCAATCCAACCAAGTGTACCTGAACAAAAATTAAGTAGAGATAAATCTATCCTTAGCAGAAAACTATTGAGCTTATTGATAAATATATACATTCTCATATTTACTACTATGTGTGAAATCAAAACTAAAAACTAAGAAGCAAAAAAAAGAAACTACTCTATCTTATTCCTAGTCTTATTTTATGTACACTAAAATCAAATATACAATAATAATCAGGTAAAGTAAAAAAGCCAATGAAGCCATTGAAACAATTGTAATCCTGCAAAATAAAACATATCAAAGATTAGTAATAAGAATCGACATGCTTTATACTGAAAAATAGAAAGTATTAAATTAGAGCTTATATTTACAAAAGGAAGAAGAAGATGACATGAAAATCTTTTAAAATATGACTCTTCCAACCATGTATAAATTAGATCATAAAAAGAAGATTGGAGGAGATCTAAAACTCGTGAAGATTCAATGGAATGTGTGATAGCAAATTCATTAGGATAGTATTCAAAAAGCGGCATGTCGAGATTATGATCAAAGGATCCAGGAGAAGTTAAAGTAGAAGATATCTTTTGTGAGGAAACATCGTTATCATAGAATTGAAAATCAAATTTTGACATTACCTTAGAGTAAGCACTTTCCCTTTGAAATTCATGAGATTTTGACGATTCAATTAATTTACAATTGAAAAGATTAGTATCGCCAAAATCTAAAACATTATAAGAAATGGTTTTATCTTCTAACTTAACTTCTTCAATATTATCGTATGCATGAGATTCATGAGCAATATTTATAAATTTATTTTCCTCGTCAATATCTTGAATAGAAAGATTTTCCTCATTCTTATATAACAAATCACTTTGCATAGGAACTGACCATAGTGGAGAATTTTTTTGCATATGACATGAACTATGATTAGTAAATAGATTTGGATATAAAGCATGATAACTTTCCAAATGTTGAAAATTATATGTTCCCCTTTTCATAGGACAATCTTGATTAACTGATCCAAAAGAAAAATCATTGTCCATATTCTGATTTGTTGATATATTTTGTGAAGGAATGAGATAATTTTGTTCAATTTGAGAAGAAGAAAATACAAAATCATGATTTATGCAACTATCATTCAAAGATTTGGTTTTAGGTCCTAAAATCATCGATTCCTTTTCGACTACAATTGCTTGATCATGTAAATTTGAATGAGAATCAAGATATGAAAATAAATCTGTTATTTCTTCTACAGAAAGTTGATCTTTCTCATGAAATCTAAAATGCATTAACATAACTCTTGAAAAGAAAGTACTAGTAGATTCACCTTCTTGTTTGCAAAGATTTTCGATCTCATACCTCAACTCTTGATAATTATAATCCTCATGCGCATCAATAAATAACTCCATGAAATGTTTCCATGAACGAATGGATTTAGCTGGTAACATTTCGAACTAGCCTCGAATTCTTCTTTTGAAAGTGACAGTAAAAAGCTTGCAAATCTTACTCTCACACACTATATGATAATGGTTACAAATATCTATAAATTCAGTGAGATGTTTCAAAGCAGTCATTTTACCTTCTCCATCAAAACTTAACCTTTGCAAGAGATTTACTGCACTTTCAGAAATACCTCTAGCAGGCCCAGGCATGCTGAAAGCATGTTCTAAAACGGTAATAGGAGCCATTTTTAAAATAGATCAAAATTTAAAAGAAATAGCTCAAAAGGGATTACTTGTCGATCGGCCCTCCTTCTAGCACCATTTGTTGGCCGGATTTTCTGAACTGGCCAACTAAGGAGAAATAGTCCACACAAAGCACTCAAAACATCCCTTGGTGTGTTTGGAATGACTAAATCTCGCGGGAATAAAGGCCCCGCTTGATCCAGATTTATGCGTGAACGAAATGAAAGAACATATACAGAATCATAATAACAGACATTTTGCAAATATAACAAAGATACAGTAAACACATATTCTATTAAATGGCGGAAATAGAACAGACCGTAATACAATTGCTAGAATGGTGGTAGCTATCTCTGAGAAGAGATGTGGCTACTATGCTCATTCGTGCCAAGCTTCATACAAAATGAGGCCAAAGGGGCCTATTTATAATAAGAATGAGGTGAGAACCCCAAAAGTCCCAAAACATAACCCTAGAAGATGAACTGTCATAAAGTTTGCGGCCCCACGGTGGTAAGTTGAACAGTCAACTTCCCGGGGTCATAACTTTTGCATACGATCTCCGATTTGGGCATTCGATAGCTTGTTGGAAAGGTATGTCTAAGATTTAAAACTTTTGGTCAATCAAATGCATGCTGATGGTAACCATTTGTCCCCAAATCTCCAAAAAACGTCGTCTAAGGCCTCAAAACGGCCTCGGAAGTTTAGGACTCGAAAAACTGCCGAAAAATAACTAGGAAACTACCACAATGGACAATTGTTTTGAGCTAGTGGAATAGGTGGGTGGCCATCGATCTCCATCTAGATCACCGCTGCCTTTATTTATTTGCTCTCAAGAAGAGAGTCCTACTATTTGAACTTAAAAAAAATGTCATAAACTAATTAACAAATTCAAAGGGTAAACTAGATCTAATTTATGCTTTGCTCTCTTAAGGAGAGTCTCATTGTTATTGATATGAGTTCTTGAAAACTGAAATTAAAACCTTGATGATGTAATATAACTAATATAAAATCTATAACTAATCTAAGATGCACATTTTAAGAGCTAGAAACACACACAGATTATAGCAGCTACTAAATCACATCGGATTAATGGCTGCCAAACTATAGCTTTCAAAATAAAACTAAAATATAATTAACTCTACCTAATCTATCCCGCGCATAGGAGCATGATTTATAGTTTTGACGTATAAAAAACAAATGATTTTAATTAATTGATTTATTTAAAACAAAGTTTAAACAGACAATTAATATTCAAAAGTCTATTAATATCATAGGATTAACTAATAGCCTTACACATATGATTTATACGTCAAGCTTGCAGTCATTCTGAGTAATCAATTGAATAGAGAATGACAATCTATGAAAGAGTATAAAATATCTTAAATGATTTCTATTCAACTTCAGAAGAAAAATCTTACAAGTCCCAACCGAATACAAAGATGATTGCAGTTGCGGTGATCTTTGGTCTCAATTACGCCTGAATAAAAATAATACAAGACTTCTATCGATATCCAAAAACACCAGAAGAGAGATTCTTTGGTTCTTTCTCTGAAATATAAAAATTACAAAAGAATGAATATCCTACAGCTCTTTGGCAACAGTCCTTTGAAACTGTATCTCTCCCCCCTCCCACTTGCAGTCCTATCTCCTGTTTAAATAGAGAGATCAAATTATATCAAACTCCAAAAATGGATCTGGATGTAACAGAAAATTCCTGAAAACTTTGGCGGAGACCGACTCGAATATCTCACAGGTCGTGCATTGTTTTTGCAAATGGCCTGTGGATAGGGGTAAGTCAGCCCATTTGTGAAGTGGGTTTTTAATGGATCGAGCTGATTCTTCATCGTTTGCTTACAATCATCCACGCAACATGGTCTCCCTGTTTTGGTATGGGCTTCTGTTAGATGAGCTGACTATCACAAATTTGAATCGCATCCCCATCACCGTCAAACCTGCACATTAAAATATATATAAAAAACAATGCATATTATAAAAACAATATATCAACTAAGAAGAGAAATGATAGTTTAAGAAAAAGAATAAATGATTCTAAATGGTAAAATAATAAATATTAACGAATCTCCCTTCTTCATTGATTCATTGAGCCTTAACTTCAACGATCTCCTCTCCTTCTACGTATTTGTAGAACTGCACCAAAAATATCCATTTGTTGATCTAATAATAAGCATATCTCATGAATAACCATCGTATTTATTCATGACCGATCTTTCAACAAACAGGTGACAGCTTTGTGAACTGGTGGCATAATCTTCTCACTGCTTTTAATGTGGCAAACTGTCTTAATTAAGAGCCAACGATATTTCAAGGAGATATTATTGCATACTACAACAAACTCAATTATTCTCGGAAGTCTAACAGTCTATGGATTAGGTGAGCATCTCTTCGTTTTAATTCAAAACTCTTTGATCTTGCCTCATGTGATCTAGTACAACCAACACACGATACTCAACGAACTAACTTTATCCAGGTCTTCATCAATATTTGGCGGGGCAAAGGATTTGACGTTTCTCAAAAGAGTATTTTATTTTTCTAGATTGTTGTGATAATATCTCTAGTACCCATGTGATAATATATATTTTGAAATGAATTTTGATGCTGATGAATATCCTCTTGCGTAACTTGGAGAAATACTATGCAATTGCTATCATTTATCGTTGGAAAATGAAAACGTATTACGCTAATATATTAATGGTAGGAAAGTCCTCATTTTAATCTGGCACTGTCTTTCTTACCATCTAATCTCATTAGCATCCTTGGTATTGTTCACGGTGATTGACTTCCAAGATGTTTCTTTTTAATTAAATTCATTGTGAATTTCCCTATACATCAAAAGGAGTTAAATAAACCAATGATACGAATACCATACATTATCAACGACATTTTAAAATAATCCTAATCAAGAGAAAACCAATTTTATGCATGCCAGCTTGTAAAGTAGCTTGACTAGATAACTTTTTCAAAATAAAAATGTATCATAGTAAACTTAAGAGAATTACCCTTAATATATATATATATATATCTTTTAAGAGAAAAACTAATTTTTTTCACTACTTAAAAGAATATATATTATCTTAGTGATAAAATATGGATACATTTTTATAAAGTGTCTTTTAAAATGCACATCTTTATTGAATTTTATGAATGTATATAAAGTAATTTGAATAGGAGTCACATGTTTATGTTTTGATCATGATTTTTCATGTATATTAACAGGATTGTGCATGTATATAATTAATTTTAAACTTTTTAAATTAAATAAAGGTAATTTTAAATAGGTTTTGTGTAAAGATATAAAGTATCTATTTTAAATTGTTTCCAATTGCAAAGACCTAGAAGAATAAATATTTCCTTTTCTTTTCTTTTCTTTTATTTAAATTAAAAGTTTCATAAAAAATGATAAGAATTGATGTTTTATTTAATTGAAAGATCATAACTTGTCCCAAACATTTAGAATAAGAATTCTTAAAACCTAGCTTGAGTCAAAATAAGATTGAGCTTGGATTGAGCTTTTATTAATTTGTTTGAAGTATAAAATTGTATAAAGAAGGACAAATTAAGTATTTAGATAATTTATCTCAATCCACCAAAAGCCCAAAAATTCACTTGCTCAATGAATGATAAAAAACTTGGAGAAGTTGTTGAAACATAATACGAATCCAATAAAGTCAAGCCAAAGCATGCAATCAACTTAGATAAGGTCTTCCAAGGGTATGCAAGTATTGAAGAGCAACTAGGAAGTGACAAGGTTCAAACAAAACATCATTCAAATCATCAAAACCTCATGAAATGAAAAACCAAGTCAAGAAAAAGCGCAAAAAGGTAATAAATCTAACGAATGAAATCACAAAACTGCGCTCTCAAACCAAGCAAGATAAGATGAAAGAAAACCCAAAAGCTAAGTATTTACAAAATTTACAATGGGGCCCCTTTATTATTATAAAATCAAGGGGATTTGTTGGGAGCCAACACTACTGTGTCGAATGTATTCATGATGAATGTGTTTAAGATGCATGTATATATGTTATTGTGAGTAAATTTCTATGTATTTGCTTACATAGAGCATGTTTATATTTGTTCCAATGTTATTGTGAATGTGTGAATGTACTATGTTGCATTGGGTTGTTGATATAATAATTTCCTAAGGAGGAATCATGTCACAACTTGGATGTGTATAATAAGTGTCAAAACCCCACCTATCAGGCTTATTATAGTAGCTTGGCGTGTCACAAAGGGACAAGAAATCCTCACACCCAACTACACAAACCTGGTTCTAGCAGTTACCCAATAAAGGAAGAGATATCTCGGGTGAGACTACATCTGTACCGTAGGTGTTACTGACCGAGCCTTTCTCTATGGGGACAATATCTTGGGATTTTTTGTGGTGAGTAGAAGGGACTGAACCTGGGTCAAAGGGGAATAGAAAATCCATCAGGACTACTCTCAATAAAGTGTTCTTGTTCATGGAACTGTCCTCCGAGAGGACCACTAAATCAATGCGAACCGCCCTTAGCCTATCAGTTCTAGGACCACTCTCAATAGAGTGTTCTTGTTCACAGAACCTTCCTCAGAGAGGACTCCTAAATCAACACGAGCTTTCCTCATCCTATTAGTGTTAGGACCACTCTCAATAGAGTGTTCTTGTTCATGGAACCATCCTAAGAGAGGACACTATCATCCATAAGTGAAAATAAAATCTCATTATTATGTGTAAGCACACTGGCCTTGCACTAGCACATTACTGCCATCTCCTTCTCAACATCAGTCTCATCATCACTTCCTCTTTCTAGGGAGGTATTTTCATACTACACCAAGCTTGTCTTGAAAATGTTCAAACTTTACACGAGATAGAGGCTTAGTCAACACATTAACAAATTTTCCTCTGCAGGAAAATACTAGAGCTTAACATCTCCCCTCTACCCCATATCCCAGATGTAGTGATACTCTATCTCTATATGCTTTGAGTTATCATGAAACTCTAGGTTCTCTATCAACTTGATGCAACTATGGTTGTCACAATAGATCTCAGTTGAATCCATGTTGGTATCGAACAATCCTATCAATATTTTGTGAATCCATACTGCTTCACTATAGGCTGAAAATGTTGCAATGTAATCAGCCTTGACTATATTGAGGGAAACACTTATTGCTTTCTGCTAATCCATGATATCACACCTGATCCCAAACTGAAACAACATCATGAAGTGCTATTTATATCTTCAACACTGCCTGCCCAATTTGAATCTTTATAGCCACACAATCTGAACTCACTGTCGGCTGTATATTTGAGTCCTCTGTCAAATGTACCTTTTAGGTACCTCATCACATGTTTTGTTGCAACTATATGAGCATGTATGGGATCCATCATATACTGACTCAAGGTGTTCACATAAAAACATATATCTGGTCTTGTATTTTTCAAATACATTAGTGAACCATTAATATGTTTGTGTAATGTGACATCTACTCTTTCTAAAGAATCATAATTCAATAGCTTCAGGTTTGTCACCATCAGAGTGTTAATTTATTTGCAATCTAACATCCCAAAAATATTCAAAATATCTACTGTGTACTTTCTTTTCCTTAGTAAAATCTCATTAGGAAACTGTCATACTTCAAGACATATTTGGAAGTGCATTGTGCTAAGGTCTTTCATCTCAAATTCTATTGCAAATTTCTTCTTACATTCACTGATGAGCATCTCCTTTCCTGTCAAGAATAAATCATCTACATACAATAGTAATATCATAATTCTATCATCTTCAACCTTATAATAAAGGTTGGAATCATCTTTACTCTTGGTAAAGACCAAATTCATTAGGAATCCATCAATCCTTCCATACCATGCTCTGGGTGCTTGTTTCAACTCATATAGAGATTTCTTTACCTTGTCATGTGTTTAGAACCCTGGTGGTTGTTCAATATTTACTTCTTCTTCTATGACTCCATTTAGGAAATTTGTTTTCACATCCATTTGATGTAGCTTCCATTTCATATTGGATGCCAAGGAAAGGAAAGTTCTAATAGAAGTATATCTTGCTGCTAGTGCAAAATTTTCTTCATAATCAATTCCTTCCTTTTGTTAAAAACCTCATGCGACAAATATTCCTTTAAACTTTTCAATACCACCATCTGCTGAATGCTTTGTCTTGAAAATCCAATTTGAATAAAATACTGATTTGTCCTTTGGTCTTGGAACCACATCCCAAACATCATTCTTTATTATTGACCAGTATTCTTCGATCATGGCCTGCATCCATTCCTTCTTCTTCATGGATTCTTCAAAACATGTGGGTTCTTCATCAACAATATTGCTCATTAGTGCCACATAGTTTGAATGGATTCTTTACCTTTTGCTTCCTTTTGGTTCACCATATCTTTCTTCTTCCTTGATTACATCATGAGCCCAAGATGGTCTTGGTTTTTTTGAGATAATATTTATGGGATGTTTTAATAAGTCCTTGAGGTTCTATAAGGTCATGATCTTCTTGTATAGGAGCTTCTTCAATGTCTCTATTAGGTGGTATGATAATCTCTGTGGCTCTAGGAGATTCCTTCTCTTCTTCATGATCCTCATATGCAAGGATCTTTTTGGATTTGGTGAAGGATGCATCTGCATCAAATGTAACATATCTATTGATCTCGATTTGGTGGAAAAGAAGATAGATTCTATAGGATTTTGATGTTCACTATATCCAACAAATATTCCCTTCTTTCCTGAAGGGTCCAAATTTGATATTTTCTATTTTGGAATATGTAGGTATATGAGAGAACCAAATATATTTAGATCGCTTACGTCAATATTTTCACCTCTGAACATTTCTTCTAGGGTTTTGTTTCCAAGAGCACTGTGAGAAATTATATTTTGTACATAGACAATGGTTCTTGTTGCTTCTTCCCATAGATGCATAGGCAGATCTTGATCATGGATAATTTCTCTGACTACTTCCATTATGGATCATTTCTTTCTTTTGGATACTCCATTTTTTTGTGTATTATAGGGTGTGGTAAGCTCCTTCTTAATCCCAACTTCTCTGTAGAAGTCCTTGAATTCATTTGAGCTTAATTATCCTCCATTATCTGATCTTAACATCTTGATATTCTTTTCAGACAGATTCTCCACAAGAACCTTAAATTCCTTGAATTTTCCAAAGACTTCATAGTTTCCTTTTAAGAAGTATATCCAATTCTTTTGAGAGTAATCATCAATAAAGGAGACAAAATATACATACTTGCTTAAGGAAGTGGCTGACATCAGTCTGCACATATATGAGTGTACAATGTCCAAGATCCCATTTTCTTTGATGGTACTGGTTGGAAATGGGTTCTTGGTTTTATTTCCTTGAGCACATCCTTTACACACTCCTTCATGGTTGATCTGGATCTCTGGTAGACCTGTGACTACCTTGCTCATAATTGGTAATGCTTTGTAGTTTACATAAGCAAGTATTCTATGTTATAGTTAACATGGATTGATAGTGCTAGTTGTAAGCTCTAAATATGTGTCCTTTCAGTTTGTAGAGTCCCCCTTCTTCGACACTGATTACAGTAGCATCATTTATTGTTTTCCCCTTCGGCCATATAAGGACTTCACCATCTACAAATGAAAATATAAACCCTTTCTTATCTAGAGTTGAGATGGAAAGAAGATTCTTATTTAAACCCAGAACATATAAAAGTTATTTCATCTTCATGATATTTATAGTTCTTAATTTATAGGATGCTTCTCCCATTCCTTTGATGGGCTACTGGCAGTCATATCCAAGATGTACCTTGTGAGAATAGTATTTTTGGGTAAGACAAGAGAGTGAATCCTTAAATCCCGTCATATGTTCGGAAGCACCACTGTCTATAATCCAAGTTTCACTTCCATGAGTGATTCTTCTTGTGAGAGCTGAAATCAGGACATACTCTTCACTAGATTCTTCATTCTCTGTGATCCTTTCCTTGTATTATTCATTCTCTTTAGTTGCATGGGCATGGTACTTCTTAGATTGATATTTGTTAATAGGACATTATCTATCAATGTGTCCCATCTTATGGCATGAGTAACATTCAAAATATGTGTAATCCCTTTTGGTTTTCTTCTTGGAGTTAGGTTATATTTTGGGAAATGAACCTTGACTCTTCCTTTTGAATATACCATTCTTGGTGTGTGTGGCTAGAGCCCGATGGTCATTGTCATTTAGCTTCTCCTCTTTGTTGATTATCCTTCCTTCTTCTTGTACACATTCTTATTAATCTGTCACAGTAATCTAGGGACTAAACATAGTCTCATCAAAGATTAATAACAATAAGGCATGAAAATGGTGTAATTGTGCTACAAAATGAGTATCCGCTCTATATATTCACACAAAGAATGAGTAATACAATACAATGATCATGTCGAAAGCATGAATTCCAAGACAATTTGAATTCCCAAGGAGGTCATTCGAATTGTATGAGTGATTCTAGATTAACTGAATGTAAACCATAGTCAACACTCAAGTTAACCACTCATCAAAACCCTAATTGACTCAACTGAGCCCTAACTGAAGTTGGAGTGCAATAAATGACTGAGTCTAACTAAAAGTAGGTCAAACACATGTCACAGCAAGGAAACCATTAAGTGGTAGCACATCAATGACTCCAATGAACCCTGATGAGGTTAATTGAAGTGTAACTGACCATCAGAAGTGGTTGGAGGTGCCCCTATTGACTCCAATTCATTAAATAACCAATAAATAATCAATTTAATGAAGGAAGGCACCTTCACTACTCTGTTTAACTGATTGTAACCATCAGTTAGCAATATGGGGCATTAATGACAGTCAAATCACCCTCGGAGTGCTCCAGTTAGCCTCCCCAAATGTAGGAGAAGGATACGTTAGCCTCCTTGACTAAAGGTAGGTGTGGGTGTGATCTTGCTGATGTCATCTAGTGCTCCTCTGATGTCAATTAAGTCAATAAAACTTAGGATAGTGGTTTAACTAGGCCAAATTGACCAAAATGAGTGTGTATGGTGGTAAATGTCTCCAACACCCCCCCTTAAGCTATACTGAGGAGAAGTAGAAAACATAAAGTGCATAATAATGTTAGGGACTCAAAAACAAAGGCCATAGGTCACCCTGTACAATAAATTAACTGCTTAATATAACCAAGGAAACAGGGAAAACCTCATGGGAAAAATACCCCCCCTCAAACTAAGCAGTAAATCAAGAATTGGTTCTTCTATGTAGCAGCATCCTGAGACTGTGCATGTGAACCTCTAAATCCAAAATAAATGAATATGTTTGGAGGAATCTTCCACTTTGGAAGAATAAAAATGCACTCAATTGAATCAGAAATATAAAGAGTTGCATGGAGAAAACTGGACCCATGTAGAGCAGTTGAAATCATATGAAGAGAGAGCAAAGGTTCTTGAGGATTCAAACCATGTGTGGAGCACTCAAGAAACTGATATGTTTCAGCCTTGAACAGAAAACCATGAGTGGTAAAATCATCCCCAATTCTTAGGAGCAAGTGTCCAAGCGGATGCAGAATGTCTTCCTCTTTACTAGTTCTGCGAGGAGATGTGGCATGTGACCAAATGTAGAGAAGCCCTGGGATTGTGGAGAGTGAATGCTTGAGCTCCATAATATGATATAGATTCTGTAATATCTAATGAATCACATAATAAAATATCAACAACCTCATACGAGGAAACTAACACCAAATCCCCAGCAACAAATTTGAAGAGAAAGTGTGGTACTTGATTTTTCACACCGGAATTGGTGAGAGCAGCTACAAGCATGACTAAAAGATTTTGGATTTTAAATATTGAAACAAATAATATTATATAATAAAGTAAATCATATCTACATAAGTTCACAACAGATCCAAAACTATGAAATGAAATCAAATCCCCAGCAACAGTTTTGTAGGAGACTTGCGGTACTTGTTTCTTCACACTGTTGATGAGAACAGCTACAAGCAGTACTAAAAGATTATGAACCTGAAATATTGAACCAAGAAATATCATATTAGATCCAAATAATATCATATCAGATCCAATAATTTTCATGTTAGATCCAAAAGTATGGTCAATCAAGATGGTGGATGCACAGTTGTCTTTTTTATCAAAATTTTGAATTTTTGTGCATGCAATCCTGCAGTATTTTGCTGGAAGATCTAGATCATGGGGAGCGAATGTGTCACTCTTATAATCTGATATTTCTTCCAAAATAACCAATTTTTTACATATTTTCACACCAGTAGCAACATTAGAGGGAGAAAAATCAAATTTCTCTTCACTTTCGGAAGCAATTATTGGCAAATTTTGCACAGAATTCAAAGGAAAATCACCGGTTAATGTTTGCATGGAAGTGCAGAAGTGTTTTTCTTGAATATCAGAGGTTAAAATGTCTTCTTCTATTTCATCCATATGAGGATATGAGATATCAAATATCTCACAAACTTCCGGAGCATCAGGAGAAGGAGTCACTGCAAGGAGACTTTCTTCAATTCGAATTGACTGTGTAGAAGATTCTGCTTCTTCTTCATCTTGAACAACTTCATCAGAGAGAGTAGAGGCCAATAATTTTTAGTAAATAACTTTTGTGGTGCTGGATTTGATCTTCAATATGTCATTATGATCCTCATTGTGCTTGTCAAAGGTTCTATCCAATTTTGTCCATATATCCTTTGGGTATTCAGCAGAACCAATAAGGTAGCACAAGCTAGGAGAAAGGGCCAGACATATTGCTCCCAAAAATCTATCACCTTCATTTAGCCATTCATTCTCATTCTCATAAGACTCTTTTCCAAGTCCAATAGACACCTCATAGAGACCTCGTCTCTTCAGAGATGAAATCATCTTCAACTTCCATTTTGAATAGCTTGTGAATGGGGTGAGAAGAGGGACTGGTGAGTCCATTCAAAGTTGTACCTGTTAAAACCTATAAATCACAACAAAAGGGGAACCGTAAGGTCAAATAGCCTGCACATTTTAGGCTTTCATCACACCCATCATAGTTGATCAAGCAAGATTGACCAACAAGTTCCTTACTTGGGGTATTAAGTCGTAAGCCTTGGCTTCTAGTGTAGTGCTGGAATTTTTGAGCTTTGCTCAATTTTTCATGCAATATATGTCAAAAAAATTGTTTTTGAGAGATCTTAGCTTTGTATCGCCATGAAATCTGATACCATATTAATATGTCATAGTAATCTAGGGACTAAACGCATTCTCATCAAATATTAATAACAATAAGGCATGAAAATGGTGTAATTGTGCTACAAAATGAGTAGCCGCTCTGTATATTCACACAAAGAATAAGTAATACAATACAATGATCCTGCCGGAAGCATGAATTCCAAGAAAATTTGAATTCCCAAGGAGGTCATTCGAATTGAATGAGTGAGTCTAGCTTAATTGAATGTAAGCCATAGTCAGCACTCAAGTTAACCACTGATCAAAACCCTAATTGACTCAACTGAGCCCTAACTAAATTCAGAGTGCAATAAATGACCGAGTCTAACTGAAAGTAGGTCAAACACATGTCATAGCAAGGCAACCATCAAGTGGTAGTGCATCAATGACTCCAACGAACCCCGATGAGGTTAACTGAAGTGTAACCAACCATCATAAGTGGTTGGAGGTGCCCCTGTTGACTCTAGTTCATTAAATAGTCAATAAATAATCAATTTAATGAAGGAAGACACCTTCACTACTCTATTTAATTGATTATAACCATTATTTAGCAATATGGGGCATTAATGACACTCAAATCACCCCCAGAGTGCTCTAGTTAGCCTCCCTGAATGTAGGAGAAGGCTAAGTTAGACTCCTTGACTAAAGGCAGGCATCAGTGTGATCTTGCTGATGTCATCTAGTGCTCCTCTGATGTCAATTAATTCAATAAAACTTAGGATAATGGTTTAACTAGGCCAAATTGACCAAAATGAGTGTGTATGGTGGTAAATGTCTCCAACAATTCTTCCCATAGTTTGATGAATTTTGTTAGATTTCTTCTAGCACATATTCCTATAATGAAGGAATCGCATTATCTAGGGAGACCATTCAGAGTGGTCATCACTACTTCTTATTATTCAACGATATCACCAATGGCTTCTAAATGATATTTGATCTGAGATACTCTGGAGAGATATGATTGTATGGTTTCTATCTTTTTTCACACCCTTGAGTTAGTTTCTCAAGGTCATTCTTTTGTTGATGTTGTTCCCTTCAAACATATTAGTTAGAGCATCAAAAATTTCTTTAGGAGTGTTCTTTGAAGATACATGGGAGACCAACTAACCCTTGATAGAGTTAGCTATGATCCTTTTCACTTTGATCATATCCTTTTTGTGTTTTTCCTTTTCCTCTTTTCCTTCTAGTTCCTTGACATCTTCCTTGATAAAACCATCTAGGTCATGTTCTTCAAGGATGAGCATGATCTATACTTCCATGCTATGAAGTTCTCTGCTCCGTCAAGATTTTCATCAAGCTTGTTACTGTTTGTCATATTTAAAGAAAGAGAACCTCAAATGGAAATATAGAACATAGTATTTACTAGTTTGAGGACCTTTTCTGGAACCAACTTTAGGATGACCTAAGGTTTGGCTAGGAAACCCTAATCTTCCAATTGTGATCACTTGTGGATATGAGAGGAGGAAAATATGTGCCTCCCCAAGTCAAGCTAGTCTGTATTTTTATTTTTGGGAATTTGAGGATGGAATCTTAAAAAAACTAATGCCCTAGTTTCTCTCGACAATAGTGCTAGGTCAAAAAAATCCTCAAAATGAAAAACTGCTTCGACTGAAAGATGCGCCCTCCTAAGGTGAGTTGAGTGGACCTTCTTTTATAGCTGATCTATGGAGGGAGGTATCCAGAATAGTAAACCCTATCTTTTCGCATTGCCGGATGAGCTACTGCACAATGTCTTCTTTCAGGCTAGCTCTGATACCATGTTAATATTTAAAAAGTTGTTATACCAAAAAAAAGGTTTTCTAAAAGACTAACAAGCACAAAAGAACAAAGGAGAACACAAATATTTATCCTGGGAAACCCTCGTAGGGAAAAACCCAACAAAACTTCCTCTAGATAAACTTCACTTGAGAACAATGTAAGACCCAATAACAAGACTAGACTGGTTCCTCTCCTCCAGAGGACTGTCTCTTATCTCTCTTGCGCAACTACTTGAGTGTTATACCTAATCAAATGAGGGAGGAACCTATCCTATTTATACAGATCAACTGAAAGGCCTAATAACCTAACTGAGCCGACTTCTCCTTACTGCCAGGGCTGACTTTCCTTGGAAGACTGAGAAATACATTTTAATAATACTTTAGTGGGTACTACTGACTGAAAATACAACAGAGGATTTATCTCAATACTTTACATAACCAATTACATCAATGACATCCCTAACCAGAGGAACAACATCTCCTAAAGGGGTAATAACAATAATAATACAAATAGAATATCTTCCACATGCACATTTCTTTAACACCATCAAGTCTTCATGGTGGTAGTTACCACAAGCCATGGGTTCATCATATATCATGTCTAAGACCCTCCAAGGACACCCTTGTCATAAAAATAATTCTTCTTCAACAAGGTTACATACATGTAAGAGTGTAAGGGCATCATCATCAAGGTGACAAGATTGTGGGCTTCAAACACATTATAGGTGGCTTTCAAAATCCAAGCATCCATGTATAAGGATATAATCAACATTGATAAGACCATTCATGTATTTAAGATCCACATCTTCATACAAGAAGCATCATCATGCCACATCAATATCCAAGAGTTATGTCAACGCATAATGTCAAGGTAATCCATACACCTATGAGCCACATCACACACAAATGACTACAAAATGGGCCATTTGGACTACCTAGTGTTCCAATGTCCAAACTACCATGTCCTCCTTACCATGTCATCAACTCTTATCACTCCTTTGTCATTAATGGCTTGTCATCAATGACAACCATGCTCCACAACCCCCCCCCCCCCNTGATGGAAATACCTCTTCAAATAATCTCCCCCTTTGACATTAATGTCAAAGGGTCAAATAAAAGCTTTACAATGCCCAAATTATTTTGGTTTCTGAAAAATTATTGAGATCAATCTAAGATGTCTTCTCCCCCTTTCATGTGGAATTATTCATTTATTGAGCTCCCCCTGATATCTTATTGGTATTTCTACTATTTTCTCCTCTCAATTTATTTAATTTGTGCCTTCATTCTTACAATGATAAAAATATTGATAACTAGCTCAATATAAGTCATATGATCAGATACCAACAACAAGTGTTTCTTGAAGACATCCATGTCAATCATATCCAAAGCTAGAGAGAGTCATCATAACACTTTATGGATGCTATAAGAGATGCATAAACCATCATATTAGTAAATTCATGAAAGGTAAGCACATGTCAAGGATATTTATCCAAATGTCTCCATGTTGCTTCATGTCATTTGCTTCATAGAAAGTTCATGCTACAAATTACTCTTGCTCCCCCCTATCAACATGCCAACTATAGATACGATCCTTGGACCTAGATTACTGCTTGGAGTAATCATCATTCACCTTTGATTCCATCCTCCAACTCCATGAACTCAAGGTGTACTGAGGTATTTGAAGGACCTAAATCTTGGGTTGTTGTATCGCAACCATCTTCTATGCACTGCTCCACTTCATTCACATTCACAATTAATTCTTATTCATCCATACCTAGAAATGCATTTGATTTTGAGCATTTTTCTTCTGAGCTGTATTTCTTCTTGCATTATTCTCCTTGCATGGTTCATAAGCTTTTCTTTTAGATGTGTATGAGGCATTCCTCATAGGTTGTCTTCTTGAATTCACACAATCTTGAGCTTTGTTCCCAAAGCCACCACAACTATAACATCTCATAGTACGACAATGTGCAACTATGTGACCAACACGGTCGCATGTACAACATACAATTGGGTTGTTGGTACTTCCAACACTTCTTCTTTCATAGAATCTACAATCAATATCCTTGAGACCAAAATCATTACATGTGTAACAATAACCATTGAAATTGTTTTCATACTTGGGTTTTTGGTTTCATCTTGGAGTTGTCTCTCTTCTAAGTTTGCTTTGAGGAGTGGGACCAAATTCTGGATGTCTATTTGATATTTTGAGGTCTTCTTTATTATTTTTAGGTACATGAGGAGCAACATTTATTTCACTTTTGGATGCTGAGGGGTTCGCCTTATACTTGCTAGGTGTCCATGTGTATTCTACTGACTTTTCTTTTCCCGAGTTGTAGCTAAGGCCATATTTATCAAAAGGTGATCTTTTCCAGTAAAACATCTCATCCAAGATGACTGAGTTGTTCCTGAACTTGACACATGCATTAGAATTTTCACTTGTCTTTATGAGACCAACTACTTCCATCTCAAGTTTTTGACATTGCTCCTCCTTCTCATACAATTTGTCCTTTAAGACATCCTCTATCATTTTCACTTCTTCTAGCTGAGTCTTCAAATCAACATTATCCTTCCTTGTTTCTTCAAGTTATTATAAATCTTCACCATGATATTCTTGCTCTTATGTTTGACTGTTCAATTCTTTCTTTAGTCTTTCAAATTCATCTCCTTTTTCCTCTAGCTCATCTTGTATACTTGACTTCTTGTGATTGAGTTTCTTAAGCAGACCCATTGACTTATCATGGTACTTTTCGAGGGACCCCAAATATTCCTTTTAAGCCCCAAATTTTATTTGATATCAATGTCCATCAAAAGGAATGCTATGAATTATTTATTATCATCTTCATGATCATTTTCAATGTTATCATAATTAAATCTAATGTAATCAGAAAGATCTTTACCATCACTGATGTCTAATGCTTGCTCTTCCTTCTCTTCTTTCTTCACATATTGAGTGGGCTTAACTCCCGTTTCCCTCTTTGTGTCTTTGTTTCCTTTTTGGTCCACACTTTCTAGCTTAAACCATAGGTTCTTTGGATGAAGTGTATTCTCCCGCACTCTTTGATAGAACTTGAGAGTCCATCCATAAAAAATTTCAAGGAAATGGTGTTGTCCTTATTGGAATCGTTTTGTGCAGTTTTCTTGGTATTCTTGTTGGACTGAATGGGTGGATTGATCAAAATCAAATAGACACCAAACTTCTTCAGATAATATTTCATCTTCTTCTCCATCCAGATTAATCTGTCACATCAAAATATTGGAACCTCATCACTGGCTCTGCGTGTCCTTCCATTATGTGTCCACATATCTCCTTCAAGTTAGTAAGGCTTGTGTTGAAGGCCTGCTCTAATACCAATTGTTGGACACAGTGGCACCCTCAGAAGGGGAGGGGTGAATCAGTGTGCTAACAACTTCAGTAATTTTCAATTTTAAATAATGTTAGGTAGTGTTCGTCATTAGCATTACACTTCCAAGTACCTTATCATTCATCAACTAATATTGTCATCAACATAAATCATAAAAGGCACATCACAAGAGAAGTATAGTGAACCTTATTTATAATTGGATATGAATTACAATGAAGACTTCAATATTACGATTACATCAACACCAACTGAATAAATAGCACCAACTCCTATGCCAAGGACCAACTTGGTTTTTCTTAGCTCCAACTAAGAATAATTGCAAGACCCAACTTTCCTTCACATACTTCTGCCACTCAACCAAATGATGTTCATTCAACGACTGTCATAAACTCTCTATGTTGGACAAGAATATCCAGGTCATCAAGAGATATGCACATATGTCAAGTCATCAAAAGTACTGCATTTTCCATTTAAGAGGTCTCATGTCATTAAAGTTCCACACTTGTCAAGTCCTGCTCATATGCCACTCATGCCAGCCTATCAAAGATATTCTCAATATATCAAGTTATCAAAGTAAAACAAAACACATCATCAAGAGATCAATCATCAAAGGTAAGGATGGATATGTATTTCACTTCCACTGCTGCACTCATGAACTGAATTGATATGCATGTCACTGTCCAGATACACCATAGTATCATTGCTTCAATTCTACCCTTCAATAACATATAGCATTGGTATTTTGGTGATGCAAAACTGCTCAACTTAATGTTCAACTATGATTTTGAATATAAATAAATTCTAATTCTTCAAGAAAACAACATTAGGTGATCAGTCACCCTTGATCAATTTTCTGCACTCTTCAATATCAAGAATGCATACTTCAAACACACTCTCAGAATCAATTCACTTCTATATTGTTCTTATTTCACAGAATTATGCTTATAATTGAATTACAAGTATTTATGTATGCTAAATTGAAGTGGCATCTATGATGTTGTAGTCAGTGAACACATTTATTGGTAGCACTTTGAGCACAACTAACTTACACCATTATTACAATAGATTTCCTTTTAGCTTACTAGATCAAACCTTATTAATTCATTTATGCTGCACGATAGAACACTTGACATGAAAACTTGCTTGACTACAACTACCCAGAAATCATAGATTCATGCTCATGCGGATCCTTTAGTGGATAACCCTAAAAGCAAAGATAGATCCATTATTGTTGCCTTAGTATTTTTCACCTGGAAATTAGAGCTTCCTGCTCTTGCGGATCCATCAGTGGATAACTCGAAAATCAGAGCTGAATTCTCCAAACATTTGTTTGTAATTTGAGTGGAATGAAAGAGTATTTATATAGATAGAAAACATTATTTAAAATTTAACTGACCTTGCCAATGTTTAATTAATAATTAAATATTTTATTTCAAAACAAAATCTGAGGTGATTTCTTCAATTGTGATGGGTTAACTTTGTACTCCATTTTAGCCTTATTTTATTTAAACTAAGCTGACTTCTAACATACATTGTGTGTGGGATTATCCAAAGGTTTTAAGTATATTTTTCTTCTCATTCACAAGAGTATCAAAGTCCCATAAGGAAGGGTAATTACACCACATGAATCCACAACTTTCTGGATTATCAACCATGCATAAAAGGTACCACAACTAAAAAATTTGTTGATAAGGGATGCTAGGTCCATTATGTTTAATTACTTCATCATCAAGCAAGATGTGTTTTTGAAGGACTGCCAAACCAAATAACATATGCAATTGTTCATGTTACAAGGGTTCCATCATGTACTCATGGTCCAAGTTACCACAAGCCATGGGGTCATCATATATCATGTCCAAGTCCATCCAAGGACACGCTTGTCATAATAAGAAGGATTCTTCAACAAATTTACATACATGTAAGAGTGTAAGGGAATGATCGTTAAGGTGTAGATATTGTGGGATTCATACCACATTATAGGTGGGTTTCAACATCCAAGCATCCATGCACAAGGATAATACCATTCATGTCTTCAATATCCACATCTTCATACAAGAAGCATCGTCATGCCACATCAATATCCAAGAGCTATGTCGAAGCATATTGTCAAGGTCCTTCATACATCTATGAGCCACATCATACACAAATGACCACAGAATGGGTTGTTTGGACTACCTTGTGTTCCATTGTCCAAACTTCCATGTCCTCCTTACCATGTCATCAACCCTTATCACTCATTTTCCATTAATTTCTTGTGATCAATGACAACCATGCTCAACAATGCATCCACAAATCAAGGAAAGATGTTGGTCCTAGGGTATTTTCAACGCGTTTTGAGTAAGTTTTGATGTGATGGGGGAACTGCGATCGAATGGTCAAAGGGAGAGTAGTCTGTAAACACAGGAAGGACCTTGGTATAGCAACAGAGAAAGAAGGAAAGAAGAGGGGTTGATTAAAACAACCAAGGAAGTGATTAGAATAAGTTACGGTTTTGGGTCCACTTTATGATTCAGTGGGGTTATGGAATTGGCTATATATATGTAATGGGGCAGGTAGAATAGGATTGATAATATTTTGATGAAAGAATGATGAGTTGTTGTGGCTAATATTACTATTGATGAGGAGAAATTTTGTAACTAAGAGAGATTGATGCAAGATGTGTGTGCAGAGCACTGAGAGAGGGAGATGGATATACATGCTAAGTGCATAAACCTAAATGAAAATGTAACAAGATCTATGAATAACAAGCATTTATGTGGTTTTTCCTATTTTGGTTTCCATGTCAAATGTCTGGTGTCTTCTGAATGTTTATTTGTGTGATTGTTACATATGATTCATGTAATAGTGATAAATGATAATGATAATAATCTAAATTTGATATAAGTTATAATATTTTTTATGTAATTGATGCATACGTCACGTTGTCTCTCTAGTTTAACTGATGTATGTTGAGGTCTTGTTAGTGGGTTTATTGGTAGAAACAATTTCCATACCCTTCACTACTGTAGAAATGTGGTTCTTGCAATACTCATAATTAATTCATGTGAGACTTCACTTTCTTGCAAGTTATTCCAAAAGGGTAAGTTTCTTGGAATTTGTTGGCTCACTATTAGTGAACCTAGGTCTTCCCATATTTGAGCCAACAAATGGTTTTGTTATCGGGATTGAGATATATGATTGGAGGGGATGTGGATACGAAATCCGACTAAGCAAGAGATTCTAGAGAGGATAGAGAAAGAAACTGTTGATGTATTTGTAACTTCAAAATGTATTCACCTATATATCTTATGTATTGTACCCCGATGTTTATTCCAGGAAGTGTTTGTAAGGTATTAAAGTCATGTCATGACCCAATGTGCCTATCGGGAGATTCAATAATGTAAACAAGTCATGTCAAGTCATTGTGGGTAACCCTCCTATTGTTAAAGGATTAAAGTCCCCGCAATTGTGGGGCCCTAGGGTTATTAGACTATCCTAGAGAAGTTGACCCTAGGTGTGTTATTGTAAGTCAGGGCAATAGTCCCCACCGTTGTGTTAAGGATTGTGGAAATTAAACCCAGTGATAGATTAATTTTACTCACAACAATTATCAACTGATCATGCAAAATCACTCACAAAAGAGACTGAAAATGGAGCTGTAACACTAAAATGCATTATGTAAGTGTACAATATCCAACACTGTAATAACATAGGCTACTGAATAAATAGAATACATCAAGGATTCGATTGTATGAGGAGCAAATCAAATCTAGCATAAAGCAGGCTTACTAAAAATAAGCAAATCCCTCATAGGTGTAAAAAGCTGATCCCAAATCTGTCATGGAGCTCACGAATTGGAAAAAAGGCTTAGGCAAGCTAAAGAGTGGTGGAATGGCAGCTCATACATGCTTTTGCATGGATTAAAGAGAGGAGGATGTGTAGGACAAAAAACTAGTCAACCTCACCTAGTCTAGCTTTTCCTTTTGCCTTAAAACACTGAAAAAGCAGGCAATAAAGCAGAAAAAGCAGGAAGGTGCCTAGGAGGCCAGGAATAAAGTAGAATTGATTCCTTTAGCTTTCCCAAGCACTACATGGGTCAAATAAGGCAAGTTTTTCCATTATGGATAGGCAAATGACAACTTGCACAAGGTGGGACACATGAACTAGGAAAATAAGACAAAAATAATTAAATTAATGTCTAAGTGGGTAAACTATGGGTTGATTATTCTAACACCCCCCCTTAAGCCTGACTTATGAGTAATATATAAAAAATATAAGGCCTAGCAACAAGGCTTAGTCACCCTTTTACATACTGCATGTCCATACAACCAAGGAAAGAGGCAAAACCAACTTGGGAAAATCCTCCCTTAAACATGGACTGTAAAAGAAAATTTTGGAATCTTGTCTTCACTCATGCTTCACAGCATGATCAAAAATCCCCAGCAGTGATTTGAGATTACTGAAGGTCTTCTCACAAAATGCTTTGGTGAAGATATTGGCTACTTGTTCTAAAGATGAGCAGAAGAGTAGGTGAATGGTGCCATCATGCACAAGCTCTCTGATGTAGTGCATATGGATCTCAATGTGTTTGGTTCTCTGGTTCTGAACTGGATCTTTGTAGATTCAAATGGTACTCTGGTTATCATAGTAGATTGTAGTTTAGTACTCAGGTTCGAAGCCACACTCTCCAAGTAATCCCTGCAACCATAAACATTGAGTTGCTGCATTAACAACTCCTTTGTACTCAGCTTCTGTAGATGAGAGTGCAATGGCACTCTGTTTCTTGCTTGACCAGCTGATTGGCCCTTCTACAAGCATGAACACATATCCTGATGTGGAATTTCTGTCTGTAATATCACCTGCCTAATCGATATCAGTAAATCCAATCAACTCAAGATCATATTTGGCTTTATAGAAGATCCCATGTGTCGTTGTTCCCTAAACAAAGTTAAGGATCCTTTTGGCTGCTTTCCAATGGATCTCTTGAGGCTGATCCATGAATCTAGAAGCTACACTTACTGCATAACAAATATCAGGTCGAGTATGTGTCAGATACAACAAACATCCAATCAATTTCCTATACAGAGTATTGTTTACCATCTGTGAAGAATCAGCTTCTTCCAGCTTCACTCCTGAAAGGAAAGGAGTTTTGCTTGCTTTGCAATCCTTCATTCTGAATTTGTTCAGCAAGTCCAAGGCATATTTGGACTGGTGCACCTTGATTCTAGCTTTGGTTTGAGCAATCTCAAGCCCCAGAAATTGACTTAAGAGCCCCAAATCTGTCATGGAGAAGGCTTGGTTCATAGCACTCTTCAAAGAAGCAATCTCATCCTGTGAGCTTCCTGTAATGAGGAGGTCATCAACATATAACAAAATGATCATTAATGAACCATTATCTAACTTCAAATAGATATTTGGATCTGATTTGCACCGAACAAAATTTAGTGATAGCAAGAAGCTATCGATCTTGGCATACCAAGCCCTGGGGGCTTTCTTTAGCCCATACAATGACTTTCTCAACCTGCACACAAGAGAAGGGTTAGTAGAAAAACCTTGAGGCTGCTGCATATATATCTCTTCAGTGAGATCTCCATTCAGGAAGGCACATTTTACATCCATATGATGTACCTCCCATTGCTTTGAGGCTGCAATGGCTAAGGCTAGCGTGATGGAATCCATTTTTGCCACTGGGGAAAAAGTCTCATTGTAATCTATGCCATGAACCTATGAGTAGCCCTTGGCTACCAATCTGGCCTTGTACTTCAGTGGTGAACCATCAGCAGCAAATTTGGTCTTATAGACCCACTTACACTGGACTAACTTTCTTCCTGGAGGAAGATCCACTAGCTCCCATGTGTTGCTCTTCTGGAGTGAGCTGAACTCCTTTTTCATGGTTGTTTGCCATCTTGGATCTCCTAATGCTTATTCATATGTTTGAGGATTAGAATCCACCATCAAATAGAATTTTTCAGCAAACATAGGATCCTTCATGCACAGACCACTCTCAAATTGAGATCTAGTCCTCCTTGGGTCATTGGGATCCCCAACTAGCTCTCCTGCTGCATGTAGTGTCTTGGCTGCCCATTTTGGCCTTGTAGGGTTGTTAGGGTCTGCCATAAACTCATATCCATCAGAAAAATCAGAATCAGCATGTTCAACAAACTCATTACTTACTTCTTGAGGTTTAGGTGGTGAAGAGGCTTCACCAACTTCCACTGCTGCAAGGGGTTCTTCTTCAAACTGAACACACCTTTCAATAAAGGCTTTGTTTGTGCTCAAATTTATCAACTTGTACTCTTTTGAATCTTTAGAGTATCCAACAAAAAGACACTCTTGGCTTTGGGGCTGCAAAGCCTTCCTCTTCTCTGTTGGAATCCTAGCCCAAGCCTTTGAGTCAAAAATCTTGAAATGGGTCACATCTGGCTTGTGCCCACTCCATGCTTCGAAGGGAGTCATACCATCAAGCTGTTTGTGAGGAACCCTATTCTGGATATAGGCTGCACAGTTGATAGCTTCGGCCCAGTACTTTGGTGGCAAAGTTTTGGCCTCCATCATGCATGTTGCCATCTCCTTCAGTGATCTGTTCTTCCTCTCAGCAACACCATTTTGTTGTGGTGTGTAAGGGATATAATGCTGCATCTCCACAATAGTTAATAAAATCAGAATTGACATACTCACCACCATTGTCAGATTTGAGGACCTTGAGTTTCCTCCCACACTGGTTTTCAACCAAAGCCTTAAAGACTTTGAATAGGCCAAAAACTTTAGACTTGTGTTTCAGGAAGTAAACCCAGCAATACCTGGAAAAGTCATCAATAAAAGTCAATGCATATTTGGCCTGACTCATGGACATATGAGGGAATGGGCCAGCAACATCACTATGAATCAGCTCGAGGGGTGCAGAATTTCTCTCATGACTAGCTCTCTCAAATTTGTGCTCTGGGTGTTTTCCTAGGATACAACCTTGGCAGACTCCTTTGGAAAATTTTATCTTGGGCAACCCTATGACCATTTATTTCTCACTAAGATCAGATAGATACTTGTAATTAAGGTGGCCAAATCTTTCATGCCATAGCTTGCTAGCTTCATTATCATGGATAAGAAGAGTAGAGGTGTTTGAGTAGGGTAGGAAGTGTGAGAACATGCATACCTTTTGAGCATGATTTGCAACTCCTTTTGCAATGATTCTACCACTTGAGATCTCTGTGATCTCAACTTCATCAAGGGATAATATGACTTTCTTTGGAGACCCAGTGTGAGTCATCTGGTACACTGATAGAAGGTTGGAGGTGAGACCAGGCACATACAACACATTGCTGAACTGACCATGATCAATATCTATTCTTCCTTTGCCTAAACTTTCAGTGAGAGAGTCATCTCCCAGTACTATAGATGGTCCTTTTGACCTGTCAAGTGAGGAGAAGGCCTCCTTGGTCGAAACCATGTGTCTTGAAGCTCCAGAATCAATGATAAAACTGGGTGAGCTTGATGTACCAGCAACCAATGCATGAACTCTCTCTCTGTCATCTGAACTTGATCCTCCTTCTCTCTTCTTTGAGTTTTCTGGAAGGGAGATGCCATTCTTCTCCAGGAGTTGGGTCAGCATATCAATTTGCTTTTTCATACAAGATCTTTCAGTGTGATTGCCCTTATTGCAGTATGTGCACTTGTTCATTTCACCTTTGTTTTTCTTCTTCTGGGTATTCTTCTTGGAACCTTGTGGCTCTTTCGGAGACTGTTTCTTGTCTCTCTTTTGATCAGGTGGATTTTTAGCTTTCTTTTTGCTTTTTGAATCCACCTTTGAATCTCCAGCAATTAAATCTTGATCTTTGGATGGTTTAATGGTGCCCATCATCACCAGCTTGTCTTGTTCTTGTGTGAGAGATTCCATGAAATATGCAAGGCTAAGCATCTTCCAGGTTCGAGTTGTCAGTTTTGTGGCATAGAAGGTCGAAAAAAACACTGAATAGTCAGGGCCTATATTCGAGAGGATGGCCAGGACGAGCTGATCATCTTTATTTTCGATACCACACTGTTTCAGCTGCAAAACTAGTGCTTTGAACTTGGAGAAATATAGCTGCAGGGATTCAAAGCTACTGGGACTCAGAGAAATCAGCTCATTCTCGATCTGATGTCCCCTCATCTCATATGTCTTTCCAAAAATATCAGCAAGCTTCTCCCATACTTCATTCGGTGATGTCAATCCATCAAGATAGAAAAGGAGGTCTCTGGAAATACTTAGACACAGGAGACCATAGGCCTCATCCCTCCTGTTGTGCCATTTAATCTTCTATGCAGCTGCATTGGGCTCTGCTTCTATTGCCATAGTCACCCTGTAGAGGCCTTTCACTCTCAATAGTATCTCCATCTTTGCTTTCCATTCAAAGAAATGGAAGGGAGTCAAGATAGTTTTCTGTGATTGATCCATAGCTTAGAAAATCTGTCCCGGCTGTCAGTAGAAGGCTCCCAGTCACTGGTGTCGAACCTGTAAAACAATTTTGGAGGAGAGAAATCAATCTATACCAGATCTAATACCACGTGGAAATTAAACCCAGTGATAGATTAATTTTACTCACAACAATTATCAATTGATCATGCAAAATCACTCACAAAAAAGACTGAAAATGGAGCTGTAACACTAAACTGTATTATGTAAGTGTACAATAGCCAACCCTATAATAACATAGGCTGTTGAATAAATAGAATACATCAAGGATTCGATTGCATGAGGAGCAAATCAAATCTAGCATAAATCAGGCTTAATAAAAATAAGCAAATCCCCCATAGGTGTAAAAAGCTGATCCCAAACCTGTCATGGAGCTCACGAATTGGAAAAAAGGATTAGGCAAGCTAAACAGTGGTGGAATGGTAGCTCATACATGCTTTTTCATGGAGAAAAGAGAGGAGGATGTGTAGGACAAAAAACTAGTCAACCTCACCTAGTCTAGCTTTTCCTTTTGCCTTAAAACACTAAAAAAGCAGGCAATAAAGTAGAAAAAGAAGGAAGGCACCTAGGAGGCCAGGAATAAAGTAGAATTGATTCCTTTAGATTTCCCAAGAGCTACATGGGTCAAATAAGGAAAGTTTTACCATTATGGATAGGCAAATGACAACTTGCACAGGGTAGGACACATGAGCTAGGAAAATAAGACAAAAATAATTAAATTAATGTCTAAGTGGGTAAAATATGGTTTGATTATTCTAACAAGGATAACCATCATTGTTGGAAGGAGGGGAAAAGTCCCCACAAGTTGTGGGGCACTAGGGTTATTAGACTCTCCTAGAGATGTCGGCTCTAGTAAGTAATTGTTAAGTGAGGCCGACATGTTGGAGTGGACATTAAGTGAATGAAAGAATATAAATAGAGAGTGAGCCTCCCTATTTATCACAAACACACTCACTCACTAGGGTGCATGAGTGAGAAAGAAGAAGCTGGGATCAAAGAGAGAGATTGCTGCTGTCGGGAGATCATCTTTATGTTTTCAGGTTTTACTTTTGGTGCTGATTCTATCTCTGAGGAAGTCATGGGGTTTTCTCCTTTATGGTTTCCATGAGAAAAATTATCTGTGTCTCTTGTCTCTTGTGTTTATTGCTGTGCATGTTATTCTCTCAGATAATATCCTAAGATAATGCTAGCTTGAATGATAAAAATATAACATGGCATCAGAGTTAACTTGAGAAGAAGACATTGTGCAGCTGCAAAAGCTAGGGATTCTTATTTTTTGGGTATCTCTCCACAATCCACCAGCAAAAGTATGTTAGGATGACTCTCCATTGAAGGGCGCATCTTTTTGTTGAAGCGGAATTCTATTCCGGGCATTTTCAGTTTTTGGTGTGGGAAATTAGGGCCTCTTACAGAAGAGGAATTTTTGGGTGAGCCTGGCATAGGATTGATGTCCTCATCAAAATCAAAGTTTAGAGACCTGGTTTGAGATTTTTGGTTGGGTATAACTCCGGGAAATTCAAACCCTAGTTTTCCCTTGGGCTGGAGAAAACCCTAAAATACTAAAAATGATAGGTTTTGGTACATTCAATATATCTTGAAATTGGAGAAGGATCAGGAGTTGAAACATTCACAGGCCAAAGATAAAATCCTGATTTACACTGTATCCAAAGTTTAGCCTCATATTCGCTATATTCTATGAGATATGATCCCTCCAAGTTAGGGTTCCATCCTCTTCCAGGATTCATCTGTAAACAGGACACTTGGGGAGAATTGCTATATCTTAGGCTACGAAGGTCTAAATGAAATTTATGAAGATGTTCTAGAAAGGGCATAGACTGTATGTTCTTTGATCCATGTTTTAGACCCAGAAGATGAAACAGTGACACACGAAAGTCTGTATGACTTCACTATGTTGAACAGTCCTGAAATAGGTCACCTTGGGAAAATGCTCATAAGTCCCAATTGGTGAAACCAATTCTAATGAAACCTATGGTGTTGGAATAGGGACAAGCAATTATACCTACATGAGATGTTTTAAACATAGAGGATTATTAATTTTGAATATACTATCGAAATAGTATCAGGAATTTATTCAGAAGAAATTGGAAAACTAGGGCTTCCTGTTCCAAGAGTTTCCCTCCACTGTTTTTAGAAAAGGATTATATTGGACTGCTCACCTTGAATAGGTCTATATTTATAGCCAATCAGATATGAAATATTCCAAGTTTTCAAAATTAGGGTTTCTCTAACAAACCCTAAATCAACCAGCTTCGGAACTAGGACGGACACCTCAAATCGGTAAGATCTAATCTTTTGCTATTTTCATTTGAGGTTCTCATTTCAAAGTGATGATAAGATTGGTGAGGTTGACAACTTCCTAGCATGGAAGTATATGATCTGTCTGAATAAAATGAATTGGACATATACATGAGTAGAGAGGTTCTATTTCTAGAGGGAGATGAGGCTAAAAGCCTTACACAAGAAGAACTTGGTCAAGGCCAAGAAGATCATTGCTGATTCAATCACATTAGAGGAAATTTCAACTCAAAATGGGCCTCCTAAAATGAACTAGTAAAATAATAGTTAAAATAATAAAATAATATTTATTAATTTTGGAGGAAGAAAAGAAAAAAACTACTTTTTTGTTTGTATTTTTGACATATCTCCCTGTGTTTTTACTCGAATTTCGATCATGAGAGCTCGTTGGATACAGAATTAAATTCCACATCCAACGAGTACCCACTCGGCATACTTTTGACGGATCCCGCTACCCCAAAAACAAGAAATACCTAAAAAAATGGAATGATGACATCATCATTTCATTTTTTCAGTTATTTCTAGTTTTTGGGGTAGCGGGGTCCGTCAAAAGTATGCCGAGTAGGTACTCGTTGGATGCGGAATTTAATTCCGCATCCAACGAGCTCTCCCAATCGAAATTTGAGTAAAAACACAGGGAGATATGTCAAAAATACAAACAAAAAAAGTAGTTTTTTTTTATGATACCTATCCCCAAATTTATATCAAAAAAGTGTTTAAGACCTATACGGTATTTCAAATTTAAAGCAATTTCATTGGCTAACACATGATGACATGGAATTTGAATAAACGTTAAAAGGCCCATTTTGAGTTGAAATTTCCTCTAATTGGCACGGATCACCTTATACCACAAGTGTCTTCCCTAAAGACACCGAAATAGATGTTCGATTCCTTGACCAAGCTATTTGAAGGGAAGAACATAAATCAGAATATGAATTTGAGAAAAAAGTTGAAGAATATGAAGATCCAGAATGCAAATACCATACAGTCATACTTTACGAGGGTCTCTCAAATCAAAGAACAACTTGTAGCAATAGAAGAAGTGGATATTGCAGAAGTGTTGATAGCCATCTTGAATGGCCTCCCAAGATCATGGGAATCCATTCATGTGAGGAATGTGTGCCAGAAGGAAGTGATTACTTTCAACAGACTCTGGGAACAAGAAGATGCTCAACTCATAGTAAGAGAAAAGAAGATAGGAAGATCAATCTCTCACCATCCAAAGAAGATCCCTCAAGCGATGAGGAATATGAAGAACTCAACTCTTGAAGAACCTCTTGTCCATATTAGAATTTGGATAAGAAATGATGCTATTATGAATGAAGAAGATGATGAAGTTGAAGGCTCAAGAAGAAGTCTACCCATGAAACAAATAAAGATAAGTATTCAATTGTCATATTGTTTTGTTATGCATTTGTTTATATTCAGTTAATGTATTATGCATGATAGAATGTTTGCATTAATGATAGTATACTACTAATATACATGTGATGGGTAAGTAGCTCATGGTGCTATACAACTCTCCATTGCTACTTATCTAGAATGAAACCTCTTTGCTGACATATTGGATTAGTGCACAATATCAATGTTGTCTTGGTAGAGATGGAAGGCATCTAGAAAGTTTCCGTGAGACATGGATGAATGTTGTATTGGCTAAAATAGTTGCATAATCATATATATTGATGCTAAAGAATTTTTCATTATGAATATACCTTATTAAATGTTTCTAACCATACAGCTAATGCATTTGACTTATAGGAAAGATTGTGTAAAATTGCCTACAAGAAAAGAAGGATGAGACTTGTTCTGAAGAACAAGTGACGATAGTTCAAGATGAAGAATAATATGATGAATGCAGTGACATCATTAATGTAGAACCTTCCAGCTATGAAGAAGTAACCAAGAAGAAAGGGAAGACCAGTTAAATAAGAATGATGTATAGGATGCAATATCAATACATGAAGGGAATTTCATAGTTCCATCATACAGTAGATGGAAACATTGTGGGATACAAGGAAAGATTCGTAGCACGAGGCTTCTCATGGAAAGAAGGCATAGACTACGAAGAGACATTTGCATCCAGTGGGAGTTGTGGCACATGATAGGAAAAATCATGTGTGCAAATTAAAGAAGGCCTTGTATGAGCTCAAAAGACACCCATGGGATAACACATACATGATGAGCTTGATGAAGATCTTAACCTTTGCTACAAGGTTGAAGATGAAAGCCCATACACTAGATGGATACATAGAATGTTAGTAGAAGAGGAAGCTACTTGTCACTCCAGTACATAATGTTTCAGTACAAAAGATAGAGGGAGTATGATGCTTCACTTCAGAGGGAGTGACTACAGAAGATCCCAAAGTTCGACATGGTATGACAAGATGGATAGCTTACTGGTGACTCTAGGATTTATTGAGAGTAAAGCAGATTCCAACCTTTGCTTCAAGGTTGAAGATAGAAGACCAGTGATGCTCCTGTTATATGTCAATGACTTGTTCCTAACAAAAAAGAGGAACTCATTAAAGTTGCAAGAAGGAGACTTGCTACCGAGTTCGAGATGAAGGAATTGAATATGATGGCATGGAGGTGTGGTAGAATATCCCTGAGACAAGGGAAGTATGCAGTAGAGATCCTGAAGAGGTTCAGGATGATGGAATGCAAGGCCATGGCCACATCTATGGCATAAAACTTGAAGCTATTGAGTGATGATTCATAAAAAATGGTTGATGCTACGATGTATCGTTAGATGATTGGGTCCTTGATGTACCTGACTAACACAAGACCAGATATTTGCTTTGCTATGAACACCTTGAGCCAGTTCCTGACAGATCCGAGACATGTTCAATTGATTGCTGTAAAGCATATTCGAAGGTACCTAAGGGGTATTATGGGCTCAAGTATGAGGTGAATAAGAAGATTAACCTAGAGGGTTATGTTGATTCGGATTGGGTAGGAAGTTCCATTGACAGGAAGTGCACTTCAGGGTGTTGCTTCAGTATGGGATCATGTATGATCTCTTGGTTTAGTAGGAAGCAATCCTGTGTGGCAGTAAGTATAGATGAAGCAGATATTGTCGCATCCTGTTCAGCTAGTTGTGAGGTAGTATGGCTGAGGAAGCTACTGTTTGATTTATTTGATCTCCAGTTAGATGCTACTTGTATATATTGCGACAACTAGAGTTGTTGGAAGTTGTTGGAGAACCCGGTGTTCCATGACAAGTCGAAGCATATTGAGATCAAGTATCACTATATCAGGGATATGGTGCAGAGAGGAGTAGTGAAGCTCTAGTATGTTGCAATGGATGAACAAATAGCTGATGTGTTGACGAAGCCATTGGCCAGAGTGAAGTTTGAGTACTTCAGGGAGAAGCTTGGTGTTCTGCAGATCGAGGTTCCCTCCAAGGGGAAGTGATGAGTCCATGAGCCATTCTGACATGGTAATAGGATTGGTTCCTTCCATGGTCAGATGTATGGGCTGAGCCATTTTGTCAAGGTGAGAGGATTGATTCCTTCCATGTCTGATATGAGTGCTGAGCCATTCTGATGTGACTGTAGTATTGGTTCCTACATGCTCATATATAGGCGCTGATTTCCATTCTCTGAATGGAGGTACCTGGTTAGTTACCAGGAATACTTAGTCTGGGACTGAGTGCCATTTTGATATGATTGTGGGATGTAGTGTCACATGATTAGATATAACTGTAGGGCCATTCTGATGTGATTGAGGGATGTGTTCCCACTTGATCAAATATAAGGGATGATGCCATTCTCTGGGAGAATGGAGGCACCTGGTCAATCAACAGGAACCATCAGTCTGGGACTGAGAGCCATTCTGACATGGTGAGAGGATTGGTTCCTTCCATGGTCAAATGTAAGGGATGGGCTATTTTGACATGGGGGCAGGCTGGGCCCTCCCATGGTTAGATGTAAGGGCTGATGCCATTCTTTGGGAGAATGGAGGCACCTAGTCAGTTACCAAGAACCCTCAGTTTGGGACTGAGATCCATTCTGACATGGTGAGAGGATTGGTTCCTTCCATGGTCAGATGTAAGGGTTGGGCCATTCTGACTTGGGGGCAGGCTAGGCCCTCCCATGGTTAGATGTAAGGGCTGGGCCATTTTGACATGATGGGGGATGTGTTCCTCTCATGGTCATATGTGAGTGCTAGGCATTCCTTTCTGATGAGTTGAGGTCAAATGTAAGTGCTTGGTGGTCCATTCTGACTTAAGGTCAGATATAAGCATTGAAGAAGACCTACATGGAGGTTGGGCCTACAACCATCATGAAAAAGGGCTGGCTTTGTAGAACTTCCTGTGACGAGAAGAATCAAGAGATAGCACCAGTGATGATCTAGATCCAGTGATGTTGATCCAATAGTGATGATACAAATCAAGTGATGATCCAGATCTTGTGATGTTGATCCAGATTGAGTGATGATCCAAATCCAGTGATGTTGATCTAGATCGAGTGATGATGATACAGATCGAGTGATGATCCATGTTACAGAGAGAAATTCATATGGATTGGGGTACCACAACAGATAGCTTGACTCCATAAATCAATCCTTTCCTATATGCAAGAGAAATCAAATATCTAACACTAAAGGATCTCGATTCATACCTTATTTCGGATGGTTGATGTAGATCCCCATTAAGCTTTCCAACTCTAGCTTGTATTGATTAATTGCTTCCTCAACATTCAATAAACAAGACAAGCATACTATATATAATTGTGTTAGCTCTAATCTAGCATATATAATCAATAACATATAAGCATTTGAAATCATCCATGGATTAAATATTCATTCAAACATAAATTATTGGATAGGAAAAGATATTTCTATTAATATAAAACAAAGATTACAATAGATACAACCTCTGTCGGCACATTTGCGAATCAAAGAAACTAAATCCTCCACTTGGGCCTCCACCACTTCAATCCTCCATCTCTCGATAGCAAGCTCACAAGAAAAAGGAAATCTTGGGAAGAACACAAAAGTGCTCCAAGGGACAAAGGGATGCAGACTCAAGTATAAGCTCTGCCAACAATGGACTATAGTTTCTTTGCTCTCAATTTCTCATATGCTTCAATGTATCCAAAGGGTTCCTTATATAGCTCTTCAATGGGGTAATGAAAGGTTGAATCCGAGCAATATCAAGGCATATGGAAGTCTAGGAGACAAGTGAGTCGGATCCACATCAAGGAAAAATCCAAAAGAATTTGGCCTTTTGCACACATCCCGATGTACGCAGTTTTAGGGGTTAAACCAGTGTATATACGCGAAAAAGGGTTTAAAAGTTGCGTATGGAAAATTTAGCATGTTTTAGGGATGATCTTGGAAACATCAAAGGTACACAAAATGGTCTATGGGGTCTAAGGAGTTTGCAGAGGGATAGGGAAGGAGATAAAAGTGTGATCTACCATGTGTGGTAAAATCCGCTATAACAGATGCCCCCTAATGTGTGAGGTCAAAGGGGTCATACGATGGCTGAAATAAATTATAAGTCCATCGCAGAAGTGGAGTGATGAATAACCCAGTGGAAGAATAGCCACCCCATCAGCATAATACAATGATACAAATCTACATATAACTACAAGTACATATAGCAGTCCTAGATACATAAGAGTACAATGGCCATGAATAGGCATGATACAATATGACACATGTGGTCATCGCCGCGTACAATATACATATATCAGAATCTCCATGATGAAGATATATAAGGGATCATGATCTCCATGAATACTGAAGATATATAATGGATCAAGATCTCCATAATGGCTGGAAATGTTTGACATATACTGGAATCAAGTCATGAGAGTTGAAATCTCATGAACACTGGAACGATCAAGGAGGTAGCATATAAGGGATGCCACCAATCTGGAAGGTCTTCTACACACACTACTACGAGTAGATGTCCTACTATGTGGATAGAGGTGTCGAGGTCGAACATAGTAGTCCATCGTTTGATTACCGGTCATTGATGTATATCATTAACAGATGCGAGATCACCCACTAATAATGAAAATGGGAATCAAGGTACTAGAGTGAAAACTAAGAAGTGTGAATAAATGTGTTGAGGTTGAACAGTTGAGAGAATCCATCGATCAGGGGACATAGATGTATTCCCAAAAAATCGTCGATGGCGAGAGAACCTGCCACTGATGACTGCAAGTCTCAAGGCACTAAAAAATGACTCTATATTCCAATCCCAGAATAGATGATATGAAGTCAATTGGATGAAATCTGCTGGAAGGAGGGCATTAAGGCATCCCTCATCATCCAACATGAGGTACTCAGCAAAGTTGTATAATTTGGAAGGACTCGATCATAAAGTGCATGAACCAGTAACTGTACCAGGAATGGCTGACATGCAAAGTCAAGATAACTGAGGAATGGTCGACTTAGGCTTCAACTTCCTTTGAACAAGAGCATTAATATGAATGGTGACTGAATGTAGGTAGCATAGACTCGATATGCAAAACTGGGACATCTTTGCGACACAGGGGGCATCGACAGAGGCTCCACAGGGACTGGAAGCTTAACCAGTCGGTGGAGATAAAGTTAGATAAATGAGTACAAACCCTAAATTCAAACTAATAACCCAACCAATGAATGTGGTATATAGTTCTTTGTTCGAAGGCGACATGAATCGACAGCTGCCAAAGATAACATCTTTCCTGGTCTGGCTTTTTGGTTTTTTTTTTTTTTTGAAAATTTTCTAATATTTAAAAAGCTTGCAAAAGAATAAAATTACTTTAAAGTTGCAGACTAGGAGTAGACGAGTGTCAAATTGGAAAAGAAACTAGTTCCAAGTAGCAGAACATACCTATGCTCAATGCAAGGACACATGTGTAGGATAGCGACACTCGAGGGAAAGTACCCTCCTGGTAAAAATAGGGAATCAAGCTGTAAAGGATATATAAAATGGCTTTGCATGGCTAGACATGAGACAAGCTCAGGCTATATGGCTGATACCCAAAGTCAGGGAAGCTGAAATAAGGCTCAATGAGGCAGGAAAAGCTCATGATAATGCAATTACAACTTGACATAAGGGAGTCCTTGAGGAAATAGGCCAGCAAAAGATCAAGAGGAGTATGAGGCTCTTGCAAAATGTCATGTAAATACTATACAATAGACTCCCATACCCTAAAGGACAAATTGTCGTCATGGGCACCAAATGCAAATAAGGAGCTAACTAGGGTATGTTGGAGACATTTACCATCATACACACTCTTTTGGTCAAATTGGCCTAGTTAAACCACTATCCTAAGTTTAATTGACATCAGTGGAGCATTAATTGCCATCATCCCAGTCACACCCATGCCTACCTATAGTCAAGGAGGCTAACTTAGCCTTCTCCTATAGTCAAGGAGGCTAACTGGAGCACTCCAGGGGTGATCTGAGTGATATTAATGCACCTAATTTCTAACTGGTGGTTACATTCAGTTCAACCAACCAGTTAAAGTCAGGTAAGGTTCCTCCATTCATTAAATATATTATTTAATGATTATTTTAATGATTATTTATTATTATTTAATGAACTGGAGTCAACAAGGCGCCTCCACCAACTTCTGATGGTCAGTTCAGCTTCAGTTAACCTCATCAAGATTCATTGGAGTCATGCAGTACTAGCACTTGATGATTGGATTGCTATGACATGTGTTTGATCTCCTTCAGTTG
This sequence comes from Pseudotsuga menziesii, assembly GCA_001517045.1. Taxonomy (NCBI): domain Eukaryota; kingdom Viridiplantae; phylum Streptophyta; class Pinopsida; order Pinales; family Pinaceae; genus Pseudotsuga; species Pseudotsuga menziesii. The sequence goes on from LPNX010472860.1 coordinate 129,661, forward strand.
AGATTCAGTCATTTATTGCACTCCAACTTCAGTTAGGGTTTGGTGAGTCAATTAGGGTTTTGGTCAAGTGGTTAACTGAGTGAGATTGCATGGCAAAGAGTTAGTTAAGCTAGACTCACTCACTGAATTCAAATTGTCTCCTTAGGTATTCAAATTCTTCATGGAGTTAAGCCATTGCTCATGCATGGGAATTTTAACCCTTTATTGTTTATAAAATATACAGAGAGGAAACCTATTCTGGTTCCAATTATTGCTAATTCATGTGTATTTTTTAATTATTCTTGATGATTTTGATTCCTGGTTCCTAGATCCTGTGCAAGAATTAATATGTTATCAGAGCTTACGGTGGGACAAAGATCATCTCTCAAGAACAAGATTTTTGACAGATTTCTCCATGAGAAGTGAGCAATAGCTCAATATTCCAGCACTGCACCAGAAGCCAAGTCTTACCACTTAATACCCCAAGTAAAGAACTTGTTGATCAAGCTTGCTTGATTGACTATGCTAGGTGTGATGAAAGCCTAGAATGTGCAAGCTGTCCGACCTTATTTTGTCTTTTCTGTTTTGATTTTCAGATTTCTACAGGTGAAGCATTCGCTATAGCATATCGAGATGGCCTCCTCAGTACCTCTGTTGACTCCATACAATTTCCACACATGGAAACTCAAAATGGAGCATCAACTGTATTCCAAAGGACTCTTTAGAGTCACCATGGACACTGAAGTTGAGCCTGGATCCACCGTAGAAAAATCAAGATTCTTGAACAAGAAGGATGAAGCCTTCGGTTTCTTGTGCCTCTCTATTTCCGATGACCTTCTCTTCCATATTACGGATCTGAAGACACTGAAACAAATATGGGACAAATTGGAATCTTTGTATGGACAACATGATGACATGAGAGTTTATCAACTCGAAAATGAACTCATGTCTCTCCAACCTTCCAATTTCGAGACTCTGAATGATTTCTTTACAAAATTCAAGCATACTATTTTTCTCTTGAAGCAATGCAAAGTGGAGAAGGAAGATGATCAGCTCATCCCAGCCATCCTCTCCAAACTCGGGGCTGATTATTCAGTTTTTGTTTCTACATTCCGTGCGGGGAAGCTCACAACTCCCGGATGGAAGATGCCTAGACTCAATGGCTTCATTGAGTCCCTAACTAGTGAACATGACAAGCTTGTCCAGATGGGGATCATCCGATCTTCCCGTGACCAATCCCTCCATGTCACGGGGCCCAAAGATGTGAAGGGTAAAGGAAAGCAGTAGAAAAATCAGAAAACTAAATTTGATACTCCAAAGCCTAGACTTGAAAATCAGCAGCATGATGAATCTTCCAGCTCAAGGAAGAACAAAGGAAAATGGCACAATGGGAAAGAAAAAGTCAGGTGTTCTTACTGCGGGAAGGGTTTTCACCCTGAACATGCCTACATGAAGAAAAAGCTTGATGAAGCAACCTCTCTCCTTGAGAGGAATCACATCAATCTTCCACAGAGCTTTCAGAGGAGAGATCACCAAGACCAGGAACCACAGCATGAGAAAGGTCATGCCCTCATGGCAAGCACTTCGAAGTCCAAATCACTGCTGATTGACAGTGGAGATTCAAATCACATGATGGCTGAAAAAGACTCCTTTTCATCCTTGGAGACCAGCAAATCCATCCCCATCCACTTGGGAGATGACTCCACCATCATTTCCGAAGGACAAGGTACTGTAAATCTAGAAAATGGTTTTTTTCTAAAGTTTTGTATGTACTGTCTCTAGCAGAAAATATCCTTAGTGTCTATCAAATGACACATACAGGAATGCCTAAGAGAGTCTCTTTCAGCCCAAATGATGTTGATATTGCATCTAGGAAACTCATTGCAAAAGGCCATGCAAATCATCATGCAAAAGCCTATGAGTTCTCTCACTTTGTTGCAGATGCAAAGCCCACCGCTTTGCTAACTCATGGAAATGAGGTTAGTAGGCTGGGGAATGAGAGGTTTGGCCATCTTAATTTCAAATATTTGCAGCAATTACATAAAAACTCCATGGTTGAAGGCCTCCCGGTCATCAAGGAAACCACGGGAGTCTGCAAGGGCTGTGTGATTGGAAAACACCCTGAGCACAAGTTTGATCGGGGAAAGGCAAACTGAGCTACAAGCATATTGGGGCTGATACATTCTGATATCAGTGGTCCAATGCCTGTCACATCCATGAATGGATCAAGGTACCTCCTTACCTTTATTGATTATTTTTCCAGGTATACATGGGTTTTCTTTCTCAAAAAGAAATCAGAGGTATGTGAAAAATTTTCTGAATTGAAGGCCTTGATCGAAAATGAATCTGGGCTTAAGATAAAGATATTGAGATCTGATAATGGAGGGGAGTATGTCAGTAATTAGTTTCTGTACATTTTCTCCCAAATTGGTATTCAGTTCCAACATTCAATTCCCTACACTCCCCAGCAGAACGGAGTAGCAGAAAGGAAGAACCGGTCTCTCAAAGAGATGACCACCTGTATGTTGGAGTCAAAGAAGCTTGCTGCAAATTTGTGGGCTGAAGCAATGCATGCTGCAGCATACATTCAGAACAGGGTACCACATTCATCAATGAAAGTAAAGACTCCTTTCGAAGCATACTTTGGACACAAGCCAGATGTGTCGAACCTACGGGTGTTTGGGTCCACTGCATGGGCCCGAATTTCGCTTGATAAAAGAAGGGCTTTGCAACCGCAGAGCATAGAATGTCTGTTTATTGGATATACTGATGAATCTAAAGGATTCAAGCTGCTGGATATCAATACCAAACATATAATCATCTAGAGAAGTGTCAAGTTCGATGAGCCTCTTCAGGAGGTGGAACTAGTGGAGGAGAAAACTGCTGAAATTCCTTCCTATTCCACTGAATATTTGGATGATGAAATTGGGGGTTATGACCCTGATTTGGATCCTTTGATTTCTGATATCAGTGTGCAGAAAAAATCAGATACTGAATCAGAACCTGAAGTGCAAACTCATCTTCCTAAATGGGCCCGACAGACACTCTCCTCCGTAGGAGACAACATTGGAAATCCGGATGATCCAAGGAGAGCCCGGTCTGATTTCCAAAGAGCAGGTATTGCACTCTCTTGTTATGATGTTTTTCTTTCCAAAAATTACTATCTGATGATTAGCTCAGATCCAAAATCCTACTACCATGCTTGGAAGGATCCGAGATGGCAAGTTGCCATGGAAGAAGAGATGAATTCTCTTCAGAAAAACACTACTTGGGAGCTAGCTTCTCTTCCTTCGGGAAGGAAATTGGTTCAATGCAAGTGGGTGTTTTGGACAAAGGTTTCTGCTGATGGAAGAACCTGCAAATTTAAGGCAAGGCTGGTGGAATAAGGTTTCTCTCAGGTCCAAGGAGTGGACTACCATGAGACCTTTGCACTGGTTGCAAAAATGGACTCCATCCGCCTTGTTTTGGCTATTTCCGCATCCAAGCACTGGGAGGTGCATCACATGGATTTTAATTAAGCCTTTCTACATGGATATCTTCATGAGGAGATATACATGAATCATCATGAGGGCTACATCACTGATCCATCTTTGGTTTGCAAGCTAAAGAAGTCACTATACGGGTTAAAACAGGCCCCAAGAGAGTGGTATTCCAAGATGGATGCCTTCCTTCTCTTGCAAAACTTTCAGAGATGTAGATCAGATCCAAATGTGTATTTACAGAAGCATGATGGTCATATTATTATTATTGTTTTATATGTTGATGACTTACTGATCACAGGTAGCACAATTGCCTCCATTTTAGCCATCAAAACTACTCTCCACAATGCCTTTGAAATGAGTGATTTGGGGCTTCTAAAACAATTTTTGGGGCTCGAAATCGATCAAAATTCTTATGGGATTATGGTAACTTACTCAAAATACATTTCAGACCTGTTAGTCAAGTTTAACATGGCTGAATGTATACCTGCACCATTCCCTTTCCTTTCAGGGATCAGCCTTGAAGAAGGAAGAAGCACACCTCCCATGGACTGAAGTATCTATCGACAACTGATTGGTAGCTTGTTGTACTTGACACATTCTAGGCCTGATATTTGTTATGCCATGAATGCTATATCAAGATACATGCAGTAGCCTCATGATATTCATTGGAAGGTAGCCAAGAGGATCCTCCAGTACATTCAGGGAACCAAGACCTACGACATTCACTATGCTGCAGACTTCGAGCTAGAGCTAGTTGGATACACAGATTCCAGTTGGGTAGGTGATTCTATTGACTAGAAGTCAACTTCTAGATATGTATTCATGTTTGGTGGTGGCCCTATTTTCTGGTCAAGCAAAAAGCAGGCTGCCATAGCACTATCTTCAGCAGAGGCCAAGTATCGAGGAGTGGTGAATGCTTGCATCCAAGCAGTTTGGTTGCAAGGAATTCTTTCATAGTTTGATCTTGGTAGTACTTTGTCGACTGTCCTCTTTTGTGACAACCAAAGTACTATTAAGATATCCACATATCCAGTTACCAGGAAGAGGACCAAACATGTAGAGATTCACATGCACTACATCAGGGAGCTAGTGCATGACAGGACCATCATTCTGCAATACTGCCCGACTGATGAGCAGATTGCAGACATCTTCACCAAGAGCTTTTCATAAAATAAGTTCACTTACCTCCGTTCACTATTGGGGGTGATTTCATCAGGGTGATCCAGACTACTTTCAGTGTTCAGCTTGAGGGGGGGTTTTTTTCCCACTGGGTTTTCCCTCTTTTCCTCACTTAGTTTGTTTTGAGGATTGTTTGAGTTGCTTTATTGTATAGGGTGACCTATGGCCTTTGTTGCCAGGGCCCTAGCATTTTATGCATCTATGTTTTATAACTCTTCCTGAGTATAGCTTAAGGGGGGGTGTTAGAGACATTTACCATCATACACACTCTTTTGGTCAAATTGGCCTAGTTAAACCACTATCCTAAGTTTAATTGCCATCAGTGGAGCATTAATTTCCATCATCCTAGTCACACCCATGCCTACCTACAGTCAAGGAGGCTAACTGGAGCACTCCATGGGTGATCTGAGTGATATTAATGCACCTAATTGCTAACTGGTGGTTACATTCAGTTCAACCAATCAATTACAGTCAGTTAAGGTGCCTCCATTCATTAAATATATTATTTAATGATTATTTTAATGATTATTTATTATTATTTAATGAACTGGAGTCAACAAGGCACCTCCACCAACTTCTGATGGTCAGTTCAGCTTCAGTTAACCTCATCAAGGTTCATTGGATTCATGCAGTACTAGCACTTGATGATTGGATTGCTATGACATGTGTTCGATCTCCTTCAGTTGAGATTCAGTCATTTATTGCACTCCAACTTCAGTTAGGGTTTGGTGAGTCAATTAGGGTTTTGGTCAAGTGGTTAACTGAGTGAGATTGCATGGCAAAGAGTCAGTTAAGCTAGACTCACTCACTGAATTTGAATTGTCTCCTTAGGTTTTTGAATTCTTCATGGAGTTAAGCCATTGCTCATGCATGGGAATTGTAACCCTTTATTGTTTATAAAATATACAGAGAGGAAACCTATTCTGGTTCCAATTATTGCTAATTCATGAGTATTTGTCAATTATTCTTAATGATTTTGATTCCTAGTTCCTAGATCATGTGCAAGAATTAATAGGGTACACATGTAAGGTCAAGCTCTACCATTCAAACCATGCCATTTCTAAAGCAACAAGAAGGTTCCGTGACAAGGTAGAATGGGTTCGTACCTACGGTTATAATGAAAAGGTCATAAGGTCATGCAATATGCAAATGGAGGTGAAACCTAACCTATATGCCAGTTTAGACATGATACCTGAAATTGCCACAAACGGGTCAACACAACAGTCAAAACGGTGCTCAAAACGGTCTCCTACATCATATATTAGTCAAAAATGGTACAAAAGGGTCAGAAACGGTCGAAACTATAGAAAAGGGGGTAAAAATTTTCAAAAATATGAAAATTTTCTATATATAGTAAAAAATTCAAAACATTATATAACATTTGAAATTTTTACCCAATTGAGCTCAGAACTTCAAACGCAAATTCTAGGAGATCCAGCCAGTGGAATCCGACACCGTTTTTTCCAAGTAATTACTCATGCCCTGCTCTTTCATTTTCATGCAAATTTTTTAATTTTCCATGGTGTAATTTGATTTCTAGGCCACTCTAAAGTGTGCGACACGGCCCACACGGAAATTGAGGATTTTTTCGCGTCTAGGGATGGATATACACAGAAAAATTTGTCAAAGTCACGTACATACACGGCTGTTTAGCAAACAATCATGTATGAGGCCACATTCAAGGTTTTCTAAGACTTCTAATGACCCAAACTTGAATTGAATGTGCAAGATGGTTCTAGAATGGAGGGAATGTGAGCACAGGGATGTAGAAGAAGCAGTATGGGGTGATGTAATGGCACAACATGCTCTTCGTGCATGCGGGATCTACAAGTTTTGGTGTCTTGGTGGTTTAAGGACCAAACCAAGACTGCTGCAAATGCTAGTAGACTACTGGGATCCAGACCTAGAGTCTTTCCAAATCGATGGTTTGTCCCTCACCATAGAAGTGGAGGACATATACTTTATTACTGGATTGTCCCGATGGGGGGAAGTGGTAAACCTACGTTCTCATGGGCCCAGAGGTGGCCTCACTATAGATGAGTACATAGCAGTGTACTATTATCCGGACATGGAGAAGGTTGGGAGTCGGATCCCAACTAACTCCATACAGGTGCTAGGCCTAAAGGCCATCCTTCTGACACTAGGTAGGATAGCAGGGCTAGCCTCACTTCACTAGGCCTCGCGGCCTTTGATGTTCTATGTAGTGGAGTGCATGAGGCCCATGGTTTATGATTGGAGCACTACACTAGTGAGCAACATGAAACACCAGCTCAGTGAGTGCAAGATGGGCATGGTTCGAAACTTCAGTTTTAGTAGCATACTAAGCACATTTTTATTTGAGCGTGTTTTGGGATTGAGCCCTAGAATTGATGTTGATCTTCACGGGGTTATAGATCTTTCCCAACGACATTCGGAAAATGCGATGTGCAAACTGGGTGGAGGTAGGGTGTCCAACCCCTATCCAGCTGATTTCTTTCCATGGTGGAGGTGACAGATAGTTGCCATCGATGATTACCCCTATGTGGGGATAGATTTCTGGGGAGACCCCGACATGCCACTACCACCAGGATCAACATATGGTGACATTGGTAATGAATCCCAACCCTCTTTTTAATATTTTTGAGTTATTTATTTTTTTTGTGTTTTTTGATATATGGAATTAAAAAGACATGTTTTTGCATGGCAACACATAGTGATGATGTGTCATATTCATGCAGATGTAGGACCACGATGGCCTGAAATCTTCCCTCATCATAGATGAAGGGGAAGAGGGGATGACATTATTGGTGTGGATGCAGAGCAGACGCTCCAAAGCATTCATACCAACTTCATGCGGCTGACACATAGGGTACCCATGCGCAGGTTGAGGACCGACCTGAGGCCATGCAACATCAGGTGGTGGGTGTGCCACGAGCATAGGTGTGGTTGTTTCGATGGATAGCTAGATCCGTGGTGACATTTCATGATCAAAACCCCCCTCCTCCTCCCCAGGCTTAGATACCTGGGAGTGATACATTTTGTACTATCGTCTATTTATATTTTGGTGGCTCGGAAGCCCCATTTTTGTATTATGACACTCTGCATTATCACATTTTGGATGTTTAATGAAACTTTTATGATGATCGATTTATTTATTTACATGTGTAAAAATGTATGTTTGTGATGATCTTATTTTCTGTGAAACAAATGCCAATATAACACGTAGTTAGCATATGAGTCAGCAACTTGATTATTAATTGTTGGAACATGTATGTATGTTATATTGTCAAATTACCATTCTAACAATCTCACAAATAAGAATCTTCATAATAATGTTGGATCCCTAACATGATATAGGCTGTTAAACTATGACACTATTAACTCCAAATCAAGACGTACCTGAAGAGATAGAATACCATGTGAAATGGCATCTCGTAGAAGCTCGATAACGACACTATATTTAGCAACATTGTTTGAAGAGGGCCGTAAACATACACCTCCTTAAGACAATACCTAACCCGTATGAGTATAAATCAACCAAGCAGCAGAGGTTGAGTGTTGAGTGTGACGGCTTGCACCATCCGTCAATCCTATAAAGATGGAAGACTCCATTGACATCTACCACAAGAAATGGAATCTAATCAACAAACCCGATCACCATAAGAAAACCTAACTATGCAAAATACTGTACAATAATATACAATAGTCAGCCCTAGCTGAAAATCATGCATAGTACTTTTTAAGATAGAGCCCATTTCTAGGCTCCGCCAAGGCTATCCCTTTGTAATCTACTAGCTCATAAGCACCCTTCTCTAACACATGTTTAACTACGTAAGGACCATGCCACATGGGATTGAATTTTCCTGCCCCCAAGGGTTCTTTAGCTTGATCCCACAAAAGGACCAAATCTCCTTCACTAAACTTCCTTGGACGGACAAATTTGTCATATTGGACCTTAATGCGACTCTTATTCACCTCTAGAGCCACCAAGCCATCTCGATGCTACTCATCAAGCTGCTCTAAGTGGACCAAATGCTCCTCCAATGGGGAAGTGTCCAGTAAGAGCTCTATGGCTAGTTTCAAAGAAGGGATCTCGCACTCAACTGGTAATACCGACTCCACTCCATGTACAAGCTGATATGGAGAAAAACCAGTGGCAGTCTTAGCAACAGTTCTATAATCCCACAAAGCAGGATATAATATGATATGCCAATTGATCTTACTTTGTGCAATGGTTTGTTGGAGAATGGACTTGAGTGATTTGTTCACTACTTCAATCTGTCCATTCGCTTGAGGGTAATAAGAAGAGGAATGCTCCTACTTATACCCTAACTTTGAGGCCAACTCTTCCATCGTGTGATTTTGAAAGTGCTTACCATGGTCAATGACAAGCTCTTTCGGAATACTGAATCGAGTAATAATCTGGTTGAATACAATGTGTGCGGCTCTCTCACCGTCATATTTAACTGTAGGCATAGCCTCAGCCAATTTCGTGAAGTAGTCAATAGCCACAATAATATGATAATGCCCCCCAGTTGAAGCTGGGTTGCAATCCATGAAATCAAGCCCTCACTTAGTGAAGGGACCGGCGGTGATAATGGGATGTAATGGGGTAGGACACGAGCGCATATTACGTGTAAACACCTGGCAAGGGTGGCACTTCTTGACCGCATTGACACAATCTTTAAAGATCGACGACCAGAAATAACCTACTCTCAAGATTTTTTGGGCTGTAGAAAGTCCAAACAAATGACCACCACATGCCCCTCCATGGCAATCATTCAGCACAAGCTCAGTCTCCTCATGAGTTAAACAACGGCGTAAAATGGAATCTACCCCATGATGGTACAATGTGTTATCCACTATGAGGTAATTCTTGGATACGTGACATAATCGTTGTCGTTCATCCCATGAAAGGTGCATAGGGACCTTCAATGTTTGTAAATATATGATAATATCTCCATACCATGGATCCAATGTTGAGATAAAAAAGATGTGCTCATCAACAAATGTATCTTCACAAGATTCCTCCTCCTCCTCGCTTGGGAAATCATATATAAGCTCCGCAAAAATGAATGATTTCTTTAATTTTTCTGAAACAAACTCAAGATCGAATTCTTGCAAGATGACAATCCATTTATTATACTTTCCCCCAATCATCCTTCTAGTGAGGACAAACTGAAATGGATTGACACGGGCCACCACTAAGGTCTAGCGAAGGAGAATATAGTCTCTCAATATTTGAACTGCATGAACGGTAGCTAAGGCAATCTTCTCCACATGGGAATAGTGGATCTCTGCATCTATAAGGTTTTGGCTAAGATAATATATGACATGCTCTTGGAGCTCCTCATCCTCTTGAACCAAAACCATACCAATCATCTCCATGGACGTGGCCACATAAAGTAGAAATTCATGGCTATAGTCGGGTGGAATAATCACCGGGGCCGATGCTAAGGCTTGCTTAAGCGCATTGAAGGACTCCTAGGCTTGCTCATCCCACCAAAAGGTAGTGTCCTTCTTCAAAAGATGCATAAATCCTCTAGTCAAATTGGTAAAGTTCATAACGAATCTCCATAAGAATTTTTCCATGCCTTGCAAACATTGAAGATGTCTAATGTTTCTCAGGAGAGACAATTGAAGTATTGCCTCAATCTTCAAAGGGTCGACTCTTATACCCTCCTTGGAGACAATGAACCCTAATAAGCGACTAGACTTTATGCAAAAGATGCACTTGTGAGGATTTATCTTGACCAAGTAATGGCGGCACCTTTCGAACACTAATCTCAAATGGTAGGAATGATGCATTCTCATCCGAGAATGAGCAGCAAGGTCATCCAAAAAGACTTCAATAATCAATTTTAGATCATGGAAGATCAAGGTCATAGCTCGCTGAAAAGTGGCTCTGGTGTTTTTAAGGCTGAAAGGCATCTTCCAATATGCAAAGGTTACCCAAGGACAAATAAAGGCAGTTTTATGTTGGTCCTCAGCTTTGATCTGTATCTGATTGTATCTGAAAAATCCATCCATAAAGGAAAATACCTTGCTTCCCGCACACTCATCCAAAATCTGATCAATAGATGGTGTGGGGAAATTGTCCTTAGGATAAGCACGATTCAAGTCACATAAATCAATGCATATGCGGATCGTTTCCTGCTTCTTATCAACCGGGACGAGGTTTGAAACCCACTTCGTCAAGGGAACGGGATAGATAAGACCGGCATTCAACAGTTTTTCTATCTCAGCCTTTATTGCGGTTGCTTTCCTAGGATTCACTGTACACAAGCATTGTCGAATAGGCTTAGCATTGGGATAATTTTTAATCTCATGCTTAGAAATGCGAGGGTCGATACCTGGCATTTCCTTGTATGACCAAGCAAATACATCACGAAATTCTTTAAACAGCTCGGTATACTCTTGAATCTCAGCATGGGAAGATTCTGCCCCAATATAGACATTCTCAATCTTTCCAGGATCATGAGAGATATTGATAGGGATGGTAGGATATATGTTTTCCATGTTTCCATCAGCCATTGGACCAGGAGAGCTTAATGAAACCACAGGACTACCAATTCTCTCAGTAAGAATCTCCCTAAAGTCTTCACACTCCAAATGGTTAAGATCGAGAAGAAAATAAGATCTATGATGCAACTCTTCCAAAGGTGGCTCAACCCCAGACATATCCTTAACAATAGCTTCATCCAAAGGAAAAACAATTTCAAGGCAGTCATGTGTGTGAGAAGACTGAACTTCCCATGCAGGCAGCACATATGTGTCCTCCTCCTCCGTCCATGAAGAGGAAGGACTAGGCTCCACAACACATTCAATATTAGCTTGATATGCTATCATAGCTGCAGGCAACGAGATGTCCATTCCGATGGGTTCACATGAAGGACTCGGTGTAGGAAGAATCCAAGGATCTTCCATATGGAATGTGCGAAAAGACACCGATCTCACAGACGATGAAGTCTCACCTGAACTAGACCCGATCATAAGAATAGGTGCAGGACAACTAAAGCTTCCCATTAGCGATGGATACATGCCGACACCCACACTCCCAATTGCCAGCTGAGAGTGCTTAACAATCGAGATAGAAGCTCCCGAAGATGTGGTAACCAGTGGATTCTTGAATTACGTTTGATCAATCATAACTATCTTCCCATTAAATGGAAAGCATACAACTCAAAATAGAGAAGAAGCTATGGATTGCATGGTGTACATCCAATTCCTACCTAGAAATAAATTGTAGTCAAGGGGTGCATCAACCACCTCGACCTCTATCGCAATGGTCTTTCCTCCCAAATGGACTTTAAGAGAAGGAAGAATGCGGTGTGGTCGAAACGATCTACCATAAAAAGCAATCAACATGGTAGTAGATTTAGTCAACTCGAGGGAACCCAAGCAGCAACGCCTTTGTCAATCATAGTGCATTTGACGGTCATGTTAAGACATTCTATGTGGATCAAAAGAGACACATAGTAAGGCAAGCGAGGCTGTAGTCCCACGGTTTCAAATTTGATGATGGGGGAAGAATTATCATCATTCACACCAAGGGTAGAAAGCAAAGCCTTCCTTTACGAAGGACAACTCTTAAGTACTTCTAGTGCAGAGATCGCACAAGGAGTGTGGCCCAAATTCTCAACAACAGATTAATTCTAGGCGGCTCGGGCATTAGGATTGTGCCCCGAACTCTTAAGGACTCCCTTAGGAATGCGAGGTGCAACTTCAGGTTTATCCACAGGTTTTCCAATACGCAAAGGACTCTTGGGTGGATCAGGTTCCTTTCCAAGGTCTAGTTGTGACGAACCATAGTCCTTCACACGAGTCACAACCTTAGTAGCACGCACCATATTGATGCAACCATGACCACTACTAGCGTCCGACAGATCTTGATCACCACCATACTGATCATGGGTCCTCAAGTTCATGTTTTGATTATGAGGTAAAGGGTTAGTTAGCATAGTTGGGCCCTATGCTATGAACCACGAGGCTTCTTCTATTCGAGGGCACGAGCGAGTGAGGTGGTCATCCTTGCACAACTTGTAAGGAAAATTAACCTTACATTTAGGCTGCTTATCCCCCCCAAAATTTTGTGTGTTCTTGTCATTAGAGTTGGCATTTTCATTCCTATTCCCAACCTTATGATTGTTCTTACCCTTCTTCTTATTCCTTTCGGGTTACTAGTTACCCTTCTGGTCTGACGATTGCACAAGAAGCACACTCGCTATTTGGGTGGGTTGAGATGAATCCATGGCTTGTCCCAAGGCAAATTGGTTGATAGATAATTGAATGACCTACTTCACAACTGAATCTATGGGTTTGGCACTCGTACAACCAACAATGCCATCGGCATGTGATCCATGTTTGATCTTAGGGTCAAAACTAGAACACGGAGCATTAGGAATGATCTCATATAACAAACCAGATTGAGCATAAATCAAGTCCAATTCCTATGCTCTAAATATGGCTTGTTCCTTATTCTAAACTTCGAATGCAGAGACATCCTTCACTATATAAGGTAGTAATGACTTAAGGAACCATTCGAGGAGAAACTTCGGCAGTATGAATGCTTTAATCAATCTCTTCCATCTATGCCACTCTTGGATGTGGTTTGAGATATGCATGGCTTTATCTTGCTAAAATGTCGACAAGAGTTCTGTACTAACATTGTAACGCACTGGTAGCTGGAAGTGGTTGAGAAAAGTCATAGCTAGGTCATTGAACAAAGTGAATTCCCATCTAGGTATCTCTATGTACCATTTCACGGCAGGCCCGGTGAGGGTGCGTTGAAATAGCCTTAAACGGATCGAATCTTTGTGTAAGGAATTAAAAGAGCACCATAGATGAAATGTAGTAACATGTTCACTTGGATCTTCTCCTGTTTTTCTATCAAACTTGGGAATGTCCGAGGGAAGCTTCGTAGGGACAGCCGGCCAAGTCGGGTCATAAGATACCGGATTGTTCGTAAGTCTCGACAGGTTAGGCATATTTAACATTGTGAGTAAAGGGAGCCTAGGAAGAGCAGGTCTATGAGGTGCTCCCTGATAATTTTGGTTCACATAGGACTGATTACCGTAACCACCATGGCCATGGCCATAGTATCCTCCTTCCGTTTGACTTGTGTAGGGTGGCATGGAAGCACCATAATGTGGTGTACCTCGACTATGTGGGGGTAAAAAGCCATAATTTGGAGAGTAAGTGGGTTGTTGATACCTGTACCCATACAATGAATAAATTTGTGCATATTTCAGTCCATAACAAGGTCCATAAGAATCCCCATGAGATGTCCCATGAGAAACTCCATAGGTAGGAATAGATGTTCCAGAAGTAGGAATATGACCTCTAGAAGTAGGAATACGACCTCCCAAAACAAAAAGAGGTACTTGAATTTAAGACACAACTACTCGAGAAGCAATAGTACGCACATGGCTCGTAGCAACATTCCATCCCGAAGGACCACATGAATGTGGGGGAGGCATTTGAAGAAATAGGAATATAGGACAAAGGGACATGTGAAGCTATGTAAGTGGTGTTCCCTATAGTCACTCATCTTGGTTCCGGTATCCTAATAGGACTACTAACACCAAGTTTAGGATGAACATGTGATGTAGCTTCCACCGTCGGAATGGAAGGTGCAATGTGACTCATGCTCCCAAACCTCTCCACATGGTAAGGAATAGGAGTGCTCCCAAGTGTAGCGTTAGGCTCAAACTCTGACTCGGCATGAAATGTCGGATCATGTGTGGGGATACTAGACATGCCATAACTAACATAACTAGTTCTCAAAAGTTCATGATGAGTCTCATCTCCCAAAATCCAATACTAGTGACCTGTGTATGAGGGATCATACCTAGAGTGAGTAGGTACATCATGTGAAGGATCATACCCAGAGTGTGTAGGTATATCAGGTGAAGGATCATATACAGGTGTAGGATCCTTTTCCCCAGCCTCATGAGGTGGAGAAGACAACTCAAAAATTTCATCTTCATGATCTCCCATCGTGTGTGAATCAATGTGATAAGGTGGAAGTCCTGCTAAACAACGAGAACGGCGAGGAGCCGCACCCAAATCCACAATGACTCAAAAAATGAAAAAAGAATCTCTAATTACGCAAACCCTAAGCAGGCTAACATGCACAGAGCATACACCAATAAAATATAAAGTCAATCACAAGAAAACAAGGGTAGGATATGTGGGCTCCCAAATGAAGCAAGTATGTCTCACCTAGGAGAGGCTTGAGACTCCCATACACAACAAGAGGAGGTTCGCAACCAATTATTTTGGCCCTTATCTTCAATGCGTAAAGTGACTGTGCTGTCTGACCCCAACCTGGTCGGGACACCTGTAGAATAACCCCTGCAAAGTAGCCCCAAGATAACCTAGGTAAGGCAACTAAGGTAACCTTAATATAATCAATGCTCAGGTGGACAGTCACAGGTGGGATTGACCGTATGGACAGGGTAGCAAAGATCGAAACTCTCGAAAGAGCCCCCAGATATGAATACAATCTTGGAAATATCTTCGGTGCTACTCAGCTATGACTAGGGGTCATCCCAATCAATAACCACTCACACTAGCTCGTGCTTAACTCCCTTGTAAAAGGAGGATCCTAAGAAACACTAATTATACCAAGGAATTTCACATTCTCACCTGGACAGACACATACATGTTGTTGTTTAGTGGTCTTGGATAATTTACTCACAATGAACTATTCCAAGACCCTAAATCCTAATATTGTCGGTGTACCCTATCAAAAAAAATAGTGTAATCCATCTTAATTAAGCATTGATTTTATTTGGATTTATTACTCAAAAAAGGTAGATGACCTTGCAACCAATGGTGTTATGATGCAACATGAAGTAAAATGCACACCTAACAATCAATGCAAATGCATTGTGTTGAATGAAAAACAGGGCATGCTACTACGTGAAATGAAATTTTTTTCTTCAAATGACAAATGCAACCATTCCTATATGAAAGCCTGACTAATACTTCTCTAAGCAAACCTAGTGCAAGTACCCTACAAAGTGCAAAGTGCAATGCATAATGATGCAAAGAAGCAAATATTTTGGATTTTTTGAATAAAAATGAGATACTAAAGGAAAAGAATGATTCTAACACCCCCAGACTCTACAAGCACAATCAAACAACACTCATGCAAAGTACCAAGGCAAAAGAAATCGAAAATGAAATGACAAGAACATTCTTAAAAAAAAAATTACCCTAAAAAAAAGGCGTCTCTGGTTAGAAACAGAGGTGTATATAGACTCTAGCAGTATCAAAGGAGACTGAGCAATCATCAAAATCCACCCAACAACAATCAATCTTCCTCTAAGAGGAAAAACTCAGGGCATACGCGACTATTCATAGAAAATCCGCGTATGTACGTGGATATAGCAGTCAAAGTTGCGTGTATACACAACTATGAGTTCAAAACTCGCGTATAAGAAGAAAAGTGTCTAAAAAATGAAGGCAAATAGATAAGCTGAAACAAACTTCACACCAATCAGACACTACTAGGCAAACATTCCCCCAAACTCGACTCAAAAATAGAGAAATAAGAGCAATTCAAGAACATTGAATGCCGATAAAACCCCCCAAAGGACAACTACTAGGAACTCCCCAGCAGAGTCACCAATTCTGTTACGGAGAGAAATTCCTATAACTTGGGGTACCATAACAGATAGCTTGAGTCCAGAAATCAATCCTTTCCTATATGCAAGAGAAATCAAAGATTAACACTAAAGGATATTGATTCGTACCTTATTCCGGATGGTTGATGTAGATCCCCATTGAGCTTTCCAACTCCAGCTTGTATTGATTAATTGCTTCCTCAATATTCAATAAACAAGACAAGCATACTATATATAATTGTGTTAGCTCTACTCTAGCATATATAATCAATAAAATATAATCATTTCAAATCATCCATGGATTAAATATTCATTCAAACATATATTATTGGACAAGAAAAGATATTTCTATTAATATAAAACAAAGATTACAATAGATACAACCTATATCTGCACGTCTGCGAATTGGAGAAACTGAATCCCCCACTTGGGCCTCCACCGCTTTAATCCTCCATCTCTCAATAGCAAGCTCACAAGGAAAAGGCAAGCTTGGGAAGAACACAAAAGTGCTCCAAGGGACAAGGGGACGCAGACTCAAGTATAAGCTCCGGCAACAATGGAATATAGTTTCTTTGCTCTGAATTTCTCATATGCTTCAATGTATCCAAAGGGTTCCTTATATAGCTCTTCAATGGGGTAATGAAAGGTCGAATCTGAGTGATCTCAAGGCATATGGAAGGCCAGGAGACAAGTGAGTCAGATCCACATCAAGGAAAACTACAAAATAATTTGGCCTTTTGCACACATCTTGATGTACGTTGTTTTAGGGGTCAATCCCACGTATACACGCAAAAAAGGGTTTAAAAGTCACGTAGGGAAAATTTTGCATGTTTTTAGGGATGATATTGGAAACATCAAAGGTCCAAAAATGGTCCATGGGGTCTAAGGAGTCTGCAGAGGGACATGGAAGGCCATAAAAGTGTGATCTACCATGTGTGGTAAAATCCGCTATAACAATCCAGATCTAGATGAAGATGACTTGAAGATGAAGATGACGGGAGGATCCAATTAATACAGAGAAGAAGACCAGTGCTGACAAATTGTGTCGATAGAATACCTTCCTAGTTAAGAGGGAGTGTTGATGTATTTGTAACGTCAGAATGTATTCACCTGTATATCCTATGTATTGTACCCTGATGTTTATTCTGGGAAGTGTCTGTAATGTATTAAAGTCATGCCATGCCCCAATGTGCCTGTCCAGAGATTCAATAATGTAAAAAAGTCATGTCAAGTCATTTTGGGTAACCCTCCTATTGTTCAAGGGTTAAAGACAGCACAATTGTGGGGTCCTAGGGTTTTTGGACTATCCTAGAGAAGTCGAACCTAGGTGAATTATTGTAAGTTAGGGAAATAGTCCCCACCGTTGTGTTGAGGATAACCTCCCTGTTGGTCAGAGGGGAAAAGTCCCCACAAGTTGTGGGGCACTAGGCTTATTAGACTATCTTAGAGATGTCGGCTCTAGTAAGTAATTGTTAAGTGAGGCCGACATGTTGGAGTGGACATTAAGTGAAAGAAAGAATATAAATAGAGAGTGAACCTCTCTATTTATCACACACACACTCACTCACTAGGGTGCATGAGTGAGAGAGAAGAAGCTAGGATCAGAGAGAGAGACTACTATTGTCAGGAGATCATCTTTATGTTTTTAGGTTTTACTTTTGGTGCTAATTCTATCTCTGAGGAAGTTGCGGGGTTTTCTCATTTATGGTTTCCCTAAGGAAAATTTTGTGTCTCTTGTCTCTTGTGTTTATTTCTGTGCATGTTATTCTCTCATATAATATCCTAATATAATGCTATCTTGAATGATAAAAATCTAATAGAAACAATAGTTTGCTGGACAACATAATTAGAATCCATGGATTGTCTCCAACGAATGGATGCAACGGTGCATTTTCACATATATGCTTGAAAGTTTATTTGGTGAGTTTCCTATTATATTAACATAATGGTTGTCAAATTTAGCTAAGAAAAAGAGATGATTTTAGGGTGGTGATCCAATGGTTTGGAAAATTGAGTTGATTCAAACCCTTAAAGGTATCAATGATAAGATTTCTTATGCCGTTGATTACCGACTTGCTAGTATATTTACGGGTAACATTACAGAGTTTGTTGTAGAAACTTTAAAGTCTCATAGTGTGGATGAAAGAGTGTTTTTCAAAGCATCATGAGGTAGATATTTGAATTCCATGTACCTATGGATTAAGATGTTAACATGTGAAAAATGTTTTATGAGAATGGAGTTTGAAGAGTAAATATCTGTACACATTGGGAACTGGGTGTTAACCAAGAGAAGGTATGAGAGTATGTTGGAGAAGAGTTATATATTAAATGCTAAAAAGAGAATAAAGTGAAACATATGATGAGTGTGGATTATTGTGAAGTGGAAGGAGATTTAAACATTGTAAGAGGAGAAAGAGTACAATAGGAAAAAATAAGGTTTGTAGTGTGACTGAAGGATGTGACTATAACACCATACCATAACTCAAAGAAGAATCATACAATATAAAATAAGAAGAGAATGATTATCAAATCGGATAATAGGAAGATCCAATTGATTAATCTTAGGTTAGACATTGTGACACATCCATGACCCCGTGTGCATCTACTGAAATGGAGGTAAGAACTAATAACCTATCACATTTTGTGAAGCAAGTAATAGTATCAGAAATAATCAAAATATAGGTTTAGTTAGTTAGAATAGTGCAACTGTTGGTCTTATAGTTCAGATTTAGTTTGTACCTCCAAGAAAGAAAATGATAGGAGATTTTTGGGCACCCAATATGCAAGTTAATTACAGCTAACATATAGAGTGTGCAATATTTATTTTCAACCCAGGGAGGTCTTCTATTTCAGGGCTAAAATGCACTATATATGCTTAAAAACTGAGTTGTTGTAAATGAACAATCCTATTCTCTGTTCAGCTATACTCATCCCAAGGATCCACTTAATCCCATTTACCTTCCAAAGAGTACAGTCACAATTACCTCCTACTACTCCTGATCTAGAATTGAAAGATTCATGAAACCACATGTAGATTACTTTTGTAGAGAATAAAATCCTGTTCATCAAACCATCTAATGATTCACACAACTCTCTTAATCTAATTATTCTAGAAATTCAAAAGACAGAAGTTGATTTCAGATATTCTAGAAATTCAAAGTACAGGAATTGAGTTCAACTAATCTAGAAATTCAAAGTACACGAATGGAATTCTGCAATCATGAAAGCAAAGGGACAACTTGCAAGAATCTATGGAAACAACAATTAAGAGATCTCAGGATGAACAGAGCTGTTCAACTACCATGCAATTGCATAATAAATAATTACCTACAAATTCAAATGTCTTACCATCCCACTACAACTTTCCAAGAGATGCAATTAATAACACACTGTAAATCCACAACTGTTACGGCTTCCTATGAATAAATGGAATTAACATTACATCACACGACATAATAATTAAAATGCCTAATTTAACTCAGCAATCCCTATTTGAAGGTGGGCCCAGCCTTCACACAGAGACGCTGGATATAGCACATGTTAAAACACTTAGATCTGAAGTAACTCCTTGTATTAAAAAGACAGATCTATTACACAACTCTCAGTCACAGATAATACAATGAATTGGTTAAAAGTTTAACCCTTGGCTCATAACAATTCTCCATATTTATACAATGTAAATCATAACATCCTATCCCTATTATTGGGAAGCCATGAAGATCTCTGATCTTCAGGCACCCTAAATTACAATAGCTGTTACAACCATGGTAGGATGAAAGATAGGAAATGTAGGAAAATTGTTAGTTGACCCAAAAATAATGATATCCTCAGATCACAGCTATACACGAGCAGCAGCGCACTGTTGACCTCCAAAACTGTCACATTCTGTTGCAGCTATCTTTGTACAACTTTGCCTAAATAATATACTGGGATCACATTCCTTGGGAAATGGTAGGATGGATGGTGATCAACTTGAGCGATGAATGCCCATCCTTTTCGTATCATGTTTATCCCGTTATACATGCAGTATCTATTTCTCAAAATACCTTTATAAACCATCATATGCTAGCATACTGAGAGATATAAAGCCTTAATTACCACAATCATAAGTATTATTAAAATAAGACAATAACCAATCATACCTTGGTGGCTTGAAGAGCAGAGTGAGGGAAAAACATCTATTTGGCATGCTCAATGGGGTAAGATAGGGAAAAAATAGGTGAATAAGGATGGTCAAAAGGGGGCCATTTTTGGGCCCAATATCTCCCCCCAACTGTCTTGTTGCATGTCCTCATGCAACAACCTCCATTACTCTGAATCTGAATCTTGCACTATGTTGTGTTCATGGATAGAAGAGAAGTTGTAGGGGAACTCAGATGTTCCTTCTTTTTCTATGAACCCTCTATGGGCAACCCAATATCTCCAACATTGCTACTCCTTTGTCTTGGTTAGTGAGAAATCCATCCTTTATGGTTTTTCTGGCCACAAGATGAGGGGAAATTTTGATTTCAGTCTGAACCAATTAACCCCACACTCCCTGATACATCCAACATAACCCTCAACTTTGGAAAGTGTGTGTTCAAAATTTCTAAAATAATAGAGGTCTCTATTCTTGAGGGTAGGAGAGGCAACCTACCACCTGTGCTTACTACCTTCCAAAGTTGTTTGTTGATGTATGGAGATTTGGATGATGCAAGTAGAAATAACTTCTTCCTACATTTCCATTATATGCCGAGTCTGGATGGAGCATGAGAGCAAACTCTGGTGTCAAGTAAGAAAAAGAAGAGGATTTTGAGGCTCACTTTGGACCCACAGATTAGAGTGGGATTCATTATGAGAAAAGGTTTGAAAAGACCTTTCCCATTGAGCATGATTGCTCACAAAAGAAGCAAAATCCCTCAACTAAACATCTCCTGAAAAAGGGACAGGATTTGAATGGCGGTCTATAGGACAAGCCATCTCATGAAAATACAGTTCACATAGCAAATTCTGGTCTTCAAAATTGCTTCTCAAAAATGTTTCCAAGAATTTTGCTGAGGTTGTTATCTCAAATGATCTCCCTTCTTTCACAGCCCTTAACTTAAACCAAAAAAATTGTTCAAATAAAAATACAGGGTAAGAAGAGAAAGGTACCCTAGTGCCCAGGAGTTCTTGAGAAAGAGCATACATCTGGTCTTTTTCCTTCTGCATAGACTGGAACTTTTTCAGCTCCCTTAGCTCCTTCTGTAGTTCTTCCTCTCGAAGCCTCTGGGTCATGCGTTTTTCTGCCCATTTCTCTTTTAGTCCCCTGATGGTTTTTTTATGCTCAATGAGGGAAGCCATCCCTTATTGGTATTCTTCCACCTGGGTTTTCCACTTTCTTACCTCCATTCTCAAAATTGAGATTTCTCCTGTGGGTTGCAGAGTTTCTTCTTCCTCAGGATGCTCATCCTTGTCAGAATCCAGGTCAATAAAATTTTGAAGAGATTCAGTCCACATCTTATCACCTGATATGCCATATTGGACATCCTGCACAGTTGAAGCTAATTCTGGGGGTGCTGGTTTTTGTGTAACAGCAACCTTTTCTAGAATTTCTTCAGCAACAACTTCCACCACTTTTAGAGATGTTGGTTCTTGTGTAACAACATCTTCTTTCTGAGGTTCTCCCTTGGAAACTTTGGCGGCTGACTGTGAGGATGTTGGTTCTTGTGGAGCAACTTCCTCCTGAATTTTAATCTTATTCTCTATCTGATCATCAGCTGCTATTTTAGCCAAAGAATGTAAGGCTACTGGTTCTTGTGTGATAGAGCTCTGTTCTTCTTTTTCCTCATACTGCTAGGATTGGATGTCTTTTTCAATATGCAGTTGTTCCTCAAGGATTTTAGTATCACCTGAGGGTTGTGATTGAACTTATTCATCTTCACCTAAATGCATATCAGGAATGACATCCACTTCAGGGTTAACTTCTTGTTGCATTTCAAGAGTCCCTACTGCAATTTTCAAGGATGTTCATTCTTATGTGACAACATCTTGACTCACTTATTCATCTCCTTGTTGTTGTGAATCCATTTATAGTATTTCTATGTCCTGAGACAATTCTGGGGTTGTAGTACAAATTTCTTCATTAAATTCCAAAGTGCCTTCAATCCCTAGTTCTTCTTCTCTCACTTGGACAACCACTTGGACAAGAACATTCAAGGATGCTGGTTCTTGTGTGACAACATCCTGTTCAACCTCATCATTATTTTACTGTTGTAGTTCTATGCCTATTATTTCTGTGTCATGAGAGGATTTTGGGGTCTTAGTGCAATCTTCATCCATAAAATCAGGAATAACTTCATCCTCTGGTTCTTCTATCTCAGGGTTAGTGGGAATTTTGACAGGAATATTCAAGGATGTTGGTTCTTGTGTGACAGCATCCTGCTCATCTGAAACTTCCTTCTCCTGAGGTTTCTCTTGGGGAATTTTATCACTTCTCAGATTGGTAACTTCATTAGGAATATTTAAAGATGTTGGTTCTTGTGTGACAACATCTTGTTCATCTGCAATTTCCTTCTCATGAAGTTCCTCTTTGGGAGTCCCATCATTTCTCAAATCAGGTTGTCCCTGTCCTTCCACAGTTGTAGGTACAGATTGTTGTGTTGTAAAGGCACGAATTATAACCTTATAACCTGACTCATCAAATATTTCTCCACAGGTAGAATAGATCACTCTTTCTTCCTCATTTCCAGCCTCAGTAGGATTTGATCCTTCCAATTGATCTGCAGCTTCAACCAATGTGTGCAGCTTTCTTTCACCCTGTTTTCTGCACACTTCTTTCCAATTTTCCAATTCTTTTTTGAGTGCTTGGACTTCCTCTTTTAATATCCTATTTTCGAACAGAATTCCTTCAATTTGAGGTTCTTCTTCGATTGGCCCCCGTGGGGCATCAATTGGTTTGGGTTTAAGAATGGGGAACTCAATTTGTGCTTCAAAGGTTGCCCATATTTCCCTTGCTGCTTTTCCTACTGTGACTGACCTAGTTATTTTCCTTCTTATTGGTGGAGATACCTTAATTTCATCCTTTTTTTCATCCTTTGATCTCCTCCTTTTTCTTTGTGGTGCTGGAGTTTCTAGATTTACAGCTGAAATGGAAGGGATATCCCTAGTTCCAGCGTTTTCTTATTCTTCGGGATGTTCTTCCTCAATCAAGGTTCCTCCCCATTCAGGTGAGGATTCAATGGTTGCCATATTACTATTCTCTTCTGTTTCCATGGCTCTGTCATCTTCGATTTCAACTGTCACAGCATCTAATGCTGCTCCAGTTTCACCCTCTACTATCAGAGATGCCCTACTATTTTTTTCTTCCACCGGGTTTTCATCTACATCTTCTCCCGAATGTTCTACTTATTCCCTTGACTGATCCTCTAATTTAGTCTCCTCTCTCCCCCCAACTAAATTGGAGGGTCTCTGAACCTCCTGTTACTCTACATTTCCCCCCAACTGTGGATAGACTGTCTCTTCTTGATTTTGATCCTCTTCTATTGGAACACTGGGAAAAGGAATGGGTTCCTAAACTTGTGCTGTAAATTGCTCCCATGTTAGATTGTGTTGAGAAAGGGTTCGTAAGATTATTAATTTAATGAGGCCATGGTGGGTCAGTGAGGAGAGTGGATGTTTAGCAGCTCGAACAAACCCTGCCATATGATGTAAATCATTGAGCAAATAAAATGGAATATTTAATAGAGCCCTATGACGGAGATGAGATAGTAAAGGGAATTCAGAATGATAGACTATTTGGTACCTACCTTCATAGGTGATGTATTTCGTAAGAAAAATGGTGACTTGATTCCATGGCCGTGGTAATGACTGTAATGCTATCCCCCTTCATTTCGTTTGAACCTGCTCCCCTTCCATTAGAAAATCCTGTACTGCCGCAGTAGTGAGGATTCGATGTTTGAAACAAGCTCTTCCCACCCGAGGAAGACCAGTGACCTTAGCCACTATGGATTCATAGAATTCAATACACAATCCCCAAACCTCTGAGTGGGTTTCTGTAAGATTCAGAGCGAACTGTAAAGCTGCTTCACGGTGAAATCCATTCAGGCGTTCAAAAAATTCCGTCGAACCGACAACTTGAAAGATGGGGAAAACTTTAGCATTTCGTCTGAGTTCTTGCATGCTTGAAGGCTCATACCGAGCTCGAATACCCATGGTTTCCTGCCTTCATAAGTATGTTGCAGCTCGACAAATTACAGATTCCGAAAATGGAGGTTACAGCACAGAGTATGCATGAACAACTGAGAGTAGAGTTGGGTAAATTTGGAAAATTTTAGCGTATAGAGTTTGTTTGAAATTGATCCCAAATTGGGAAAGGTGGCGGTTATTAGGTAGCCTAATTAGTCATTACGTCGCACAAGCAGAGAGTTATTGATGCAATAATGGGCATAAAAAGGGAGGTACGATTGATATTGTCAAATCATATTGATACTTAATCAAGTAACTAATCAAAGCCATACCTTCGAAAATGTGCGATGGATGTCCTTTGGAGAATAATAGAACATGTGATTGCAGTCGTTGCAAAAGTTGTACTTATGCACTGTGTAGTCATTAAATGTGATCATTATTACAAGGGTGCTGTAATGACCTTTTTCGTCGGTGAACTAGAAACCATCATGTTAAAATGGTCGGAAACATGATGAGTACTATATTATGAGTCAAATTGTCGGCATCAGGAATCGTAGCCATATTTGGAGGAGCTGCTATCTTGCAAGAAGCTCTCCAAATAACACGGGAGTTACTGCCACAGGCCATATAGAAATCAAATAGTTTAGCAGAGGTGTGGCCTTGAATGGTAGAAAAATCAGCCAAACATAGGGGAGTTACAACTGTTGGGAAAAGATGTCGCAACTACCGAAAAAAGATGTCGCAACTGCCAGAGAAGAATACAAAAAAAATGTTAAATGGACAAAAATTGATTGTGCTACAGCTGCACGAAACGAGATTTGTGGGAAAAAGTAAAAAAGGGTTGCAGCTATGGAAGCGAAAGAAGGTGGAGTTTCATGGTGCTACAGTTGCCGAAAATGGTGTTGCAGCTTGTTGGGGTGCGCACCCTAATGGTCCTTAAGTTGGGTAACTCCACGATTTTTGTGGGAGTTTTTAAGCAGATTTATGACTCAAAATAGTCTTAGGGGTGTCGAGGTTGAGTCAAAGCCCTCTTTTTGTAATAAACCCATGGTTTAAATCCAGGGTTTAGGGTTTGGGGTGCCCATGGTTTAAGCCCATGGTTTTGTAATAAGTGCATTGTATAAATAAGCACTCTTGTAAAGAAGTCAGGTTAGGATTTTGATGTAAGATGAATTGATGTGAAGCTAAGGCTATTTTGGTAAGAAAGGTTAAGTCCCAGCTGTGTGCATGGATGACCTCTGCAGCTGTGTGCATAGAGGGTTTTTAGGTGATTAAGAGGATCTGCAGCTGTGTGCACAGAGAACTGCAGCTAAGTGCGCAGCTTGAGGACTTGAAGGGATCTGCAGCTGAGTGCGCAGATCAGAACTGTGGCTTTTGTAAAGAGTTGAATAAAACACAGTTCTATGGACGTAGCCCCTAAACTGGGGGTGAACCATGTTATATCTTGTGTTGTGGTTCTTTGTGTTGCTTTTTTTATGTTCTTTTATGCATTAATAAGTAAATAACTGATAAGTAAGATCACTGCTAAATACTAACTTCACTGTGAGTTCCCAGTAAAGGCTTAAGCAAGTCACTGTTTGTTATCTAGCTGCGAAGTTATATATGTGAATGTCAAAGCTCTGTGTTGTATGATTATAAGTTATTAAAGGCTAAAGGTACAGTAATATCCCTCTTCTGCTTGTAGAAACCTGATTCTGTGGCACCCCATAGCTGTTTCGGGTGAGACTGCAACCTGTTCGCAGGTTGTTGCCGAAAGGGCCAACATTGTGGGTCTTTTGTTGGTGCGAAGTGAATGGTATAAAAACCGGGTTTTCCCTATAGCCCAACAAATTGGTTCCATTACCAGTTGAACTCAGTTCTACTTAAGAGGGATTTGCGTCATACCTGGAGGGCTATGCTTTGAAGGCCCTCGGCGAAAGAAATCGGTGATTGGATTGAAAGGACTTATCTGAACTTTGCTGAGCAAGAGAACAAGGATTCGCGTCATAGTGCAAACGACTTTTTACAAAGGTATGTTTTTTTTCTGATGTTTACAAAACTTTCTTTGGTAGTATCCACATAGATTTCCACTAGTGGTTATCCAGGTTAATAGAGAGAAGGACGAACTTCCAAGAAGGTCAGTTTCCTGATTGGACCCCTGCAAGAATTAATATATTGAAAAGGGTGAACAACGAGATATCCCGAGTTGTTGATTTCTGGACAACGCGAACCCTCGAAGCATTTGTGATGGAGTTCTCCATCGACACGAGTACTTCCTTTAGTGAAGCCGAGCGGTAGTTTTTCAAAGGACCAAGGGTTAAGTACTTGAATTCCTTTAGTTTGAGAACTTAAATTCTATTGGCTAAAAAAGCTATATTGCTCATTGAATCAAACTGTTAGATTTAGTATTACTAAGCTATGTTTGCAAGTGAAAGTGCATTCGACGAGAAAAGTGGTTTGCTGTGAAGTGGCAAAAGGTACAAGAGAGATTTTGGATCCTATTCCCTAGGTCAAAATACCAAGTATTCCCCTGTAAGTCCCGCAGACTCAGAACCCGAAGAAACCCCTTCTGTTGGAAACCCTCTGGTAACCCCGCAGCGAAGACCTGTTATCCCTGAGAACCCATCGCAGTATGAAAGTCACCCTATCCCGAGTATTCCTGTCGCAGGTCAGTCTACCCCAGTAAGTCCCCCCCCCCTACTTTCAGTCCCCCTCCAACCCCCCCTAGATCCACTATGGCCCACATGAATGATGATATTAAGCTCCCTGTTTTCAAAGGAACTGGATCAGAGGAACCAGAATAGTTCTGGTTTTTATGTGAAGCAGTGTGGAATGCTAAGAACATTACGGATCAAGATATAAGAAGGGCGCAGCTTGTTACTTCTTTTAGAAACCAGGATTTGACCTGGTTCATGAAATTCTCCAGTACTCAGAGCCATGCTTTAGATGATATTAAAGCAGCAATAATCAAAGAGTTTAAGAAACCTAAATCAGAATCACAGTGTATCACTGAATTGAAAGAGATTCAGCAAAGGCAAGGAGAATCAGTGTGGGACTTTGATCAGAGGTTCAAATTATTCCTAGATCAAGTTAGCTTCACCATTGGACCAACACAGCACAAAGAATGGTTCATTGCTACTTTGTTACCGCATATAAGTGCTCCACTCATGCAACAAAAGGTTGCTGATCAGCAAGAGGCTTTGGAGATCACGATGAAGCTTGAAACCACCCTTGTCGATGATAATTCTGGTATTTCTCAAATACAAGCGTAGTTAGTAGCGATGGCTCTGGAGCTTCGCGATATGAAGAAAGGGAAAACTGGTCTTGAGGAGGTTTGGTGTACATGATGTTGGACAGAGGGTCACGACAAGGAACAGTGTCCTGTGGTAAGAAATTACCTGAATATTGGTGCGCCAAACCCATTTAACCCTCAAGTTCTATATTGTGAGCTCTGTATAAAAACTGGCTAGCATCGACCTGAAGATTTCTATTTGCTACAGAGGTATGTGCAAGTCCCCCAAAACACCTTGTTGTAGTTGCAACAATTTCCCAAAATTCCAGAAAATTTTGGGACCCTCCTTTTGCTTGGATTAGTTTGATTTTCTTCTTTGATTTGGTCTAAGAACTTTTCAGAAAGACTTTTCTTATGCTTGGATTGATCTACCGTTGGTTTTAAATTTTTCTAACGCTTAAAAAATTTCAATGATTGATCGAACTTCATCATTTTCCTTTTAATTGCATTTTCATCATGGCTGAATCGGAAGATGTTTGCTTTTCCTCTCGCTGTTGCGGATGGATAATCAGTATTGACTTCGACTTCCTTTCCGATTTGTTTTTTTTTACCTCGGCTATTTTTGAGTTTTACATCGGAACTTTTTATCATTTCTTTCTCTGCCATTGCGGAAGGAAAACTGCTTCCTCTTCCGATCATTGCTTTAACGTTTTGGACCCGTTTGTTATTTTCGTTGATTCCGTAAGTCATGGGCTTCCGCCCTTGCAGCTGCGGGAGGCCTTTTTCCTTTCGGCCATCTAAGTTGTTCAAAACTCGCCGTTGCAGAAGGTCACACCCTTTTTGCTTTCACCGTTGTGGTTTCTGAAAGCGTTAGCTTTTTCGATACTCTAATGTTTCCGCTTCCGATTTTGAACTCATTTTGTGGAGCGTTTTATCCTTTGTTCTTCCGCCTTTGCAGCCGCGGAAAATTTTATAGTTTCCGGATGTCTAAGTCGTTTGAATCCTGCCATTGCGGAAGGCCGCATCTTTCGTGGCTCCGCCGTTGCGGCTGCCAAAGATCTAAAATCTCTGAGACTTTAGTGTTGTTGCTTCCGACTTAAGTTCTGACATTGCGGACGGTGGTACGCTTTACGGTTCCACCGTTGCTGATGAAAGAAACACAAGCCCTTCAGATGTGTAGTCATTTTGCATCCGATTCATACTTTACCCATTGCAGATGGATTTATCCTTTGTGGATCCGACGGTGCGGCTCTCCCGAGGTTCCGATATGCATGTCTCTGCGGATGGCTTAGTGCTTTGGCCGTCCGCTCTTGCGGAAAGAGGTACGCTTTCGACCTCCGATCCAAAAGTGGTCCACCATCCGATTTGTTAGCCGCCGTGAGAGTTTGACTGTATGTATATATATGAGGTCGGGGGACACGTTGGATTATTCTATTGTTATCTTTCAACTGCCATGCTCTGTCGCTATCGTGCTGTCGATCGCTCGAGCTTGTTCAGACCCTATTTCCAGTACCCATGTCTAGGTGGAAACTGTGGAAGCCTCCTTATTACCTACAACCGGTGCCAGATAGAGGCCGAGCATAGGCTTGATGCTTTCCCGGACCACAACTCCTTTGTGGAACTATTGCAAAAGAGATACCAAGAGGAGGAGGCGAAAGTACAGGATATTAAAGCCCTGGATGATCAGATCCTAAGGAGCAAAGTAGATCATTCAACCATCAGTGTGCAGCTTCTAGAGGACTAGCTTCGGTTGAGTGCAGATAGGATTGAGGCTATAAAGAACCAGGCTGAGAAATTTGAGATCAATATTCAGTTTTTGGAACCTTGTGCCTTTGAAGGCATCGCTTCTGAAGCTTCGGCATGGAAGAAATTTCTAGATTCCCAAGTGGGACCCTCCTCGTAAAGGATTGGTCACCTTTTGTAATTTGTAACAATTTTGTAAAAAAAATTTGAGAAAAGTAAAACGTTGGGAAACGAAGAGTTGGGAAGCCCAAAGGTTGCCTTTGGGCAGCCCAACAGTCTCACCCTTTTTTGTATAAATATAGAATGCGTAGAAGGGAACAAGGGATTTTTCCCAGTTAGAATAGAAAGCGATATTGTAAGAAGGACTATTTCTCTAAGAAATATGGTTTGCCTATTGGAGAAAGATGGGTGGAGTCTCCAAATGTTATGCCGTGGATGGCTGAAAGATGAACTATTTTGTTTTCCAACTTTTGTCCATTAACCATGAGATCGTTCTAACTCTCTGAACCTATGTTCTTGTTTAAATGATTTTTGGTTTATTTTGTGGAATTACCACCATGAGTAATGTATGTTGTTTATAAAACAATTAGCTATCTGATTGTTGAAATATCTTTAATCATTCATGTGTTGTATGTAGAAAGATCAACTATCTGTAATTTTTGTTTATAATACGTGAACAATACACATTACTCGTAAATAAATTACAACTTGGATCCCTGGGGATAGATGGATAGATAGGTAGATAGATAGATAAATAGACAATTAGTTTACTTTATTCTTGCATAAGTGATTCAGATGCTGGTGAGTCTAAGATGAGAGGTAAGAACTTGCGCATCACATTATGATTGCTCCCCTGCATCCTTCACCACCCTGCATGGTTAATTAAGCATTTGCCTCTCATATATTAAGTCAAAAATACAAAAATACACGGTGGAACGGGCCGTAACCGGTAAAACCTTTGTTCTTGTTACTTGACCTACGGTAGCCGGACCGCAAACCAGACGAATTCCCTATACCAAACAGTCATGGGCTAGTTGGGAACAGTGACTGGGGAGAATCCCTTGCTGTTGTTTCCTGCGAATTTCCAGGCCTCAACAGTTCTAGCACTAGAAGGAGGGCCGCCAGTGCATGGATGGCTGCAAAAACTTAATTTCCGAAGATTACCATACCAGCAGATATCTGGAAGCTTTCAACCTGATCGAAGTGGACTTACCAGTTTGTTCTACCATTGAAGCAGGTAAACTTGGTTTCATCCTACGGTGCTCTTTGCTCAGACTCTTGTTCTTATACCTGTGCCTATGGCTCGCGTGATTGTGAATCAACCCAACCCATTGCCTGCTTGGAGAGCTAGATCCCCTTTGAACCTTACACCTCCTTTGCATAACCTACCTCAAGCCTTTAACAAGCTGTTACCTAAGTTTGACCCCGAAGAAAGGATTGTTGTAGATGACCACTTGCAAAGTTTCTATTTAGCAATCAAGGGGCTAAGGGCTGGGGAGTACAAAGATGTTGTCTGTAGATTATTCCCTCATACCTTGAAAGGGGCAGCTGCTTCATGGTATTTTTCCTTGCCTGCAAACTCGATCCTAGACTGGAATACTTTTGAAAGAATATTCATAAATAAATATGCAACCCAGAAAACTCATGCAGCACTAATGAAAAGATTATGCACTTTGAAGAAAGGAAGAAAAGAGAAAGTGCATAGTTTCACCCAGAGGTTTGCTGCTTATCTAAAGAACTTTTCTAGAGCTGACAAAACCTCAGACAGGGTCCTAATTGAATATTATACCTCGGCCCTAGGACTGGAGCTGGCCATGTTTTCCAAGATGAAATCTAAACCTACGTTGGTAGAGACTTATGAAGAAGCAGAAAGAGTGGAAGCTGAAAGGGAAAGTATAGAGGATTATCCCGAGCAACTGAGGGAAAAGACTGTCGAGAGAAGAACATTACTACTGTCTAAACCTAAAGAGGAGCAATCACATGATTATCAGGGAATGATGAAAATGCTTCAGAAACTATCCAACCGGATAATAGATCTAGAGAAAGAAAGGGAAAGTCAGAAAACTTACAAACCATACTATCCAAAAAGGGAGGATAGCAACCAATGGAAAATCCCTCCCCCAAATTTTGCATCAATAAACATAACAACAGTGGGGAGGGGTAATTTCTGCTCCTTTCACCAACAACCTCATTATGAAAAGAAGTGCCCTCAGTGCTTAAATTCAATGACATTGGTGATGAATAATTTGCTGAACTCAAAATTGACTAAGGACAATGGTAAGGAGGAAAAGAAAAACCAGATCATAGAGAAACAAGATATTGATAATATGTTTTCATGGAATGGTGTCTCACTGTTTGACACTGAAGAAAGTGATTTTAAATCTGAATGCACATCTACAACAATAAATGACATGGGTTCAACAATTGGAGACAATGCAATAATTTTGAAGATTAAAAATTTGCAAGAGAATGTCAAGAGACAGGTAGAAGTGAAGGTCGAGGAAAAAACTCCTAGAGCCACTACCCTCAACCAGGAGACCAAGCTAATCAGTGAACCTGACAAACCTATAGAAGAACATATAGGTGTTAATGAAGAAAACTCTAGTGAAACTGAAGAGCTTAAAGAGGATATACCTACTCAGAACCAACCAGGAGAAGAAGACATAGAACCTGGTTGGGAAGAAAAAGCTGACACCTCGCCTTTTCTTTTGACCCTAGAAATGCTGAATCATAATTTGCATAATTGCTTGGCAGATTCTTGATCAGCAGTGAATGTTATGCCACTGGGAATTTGCAAAAAGATTAATGGATAGCTAGATTCCACACCTTGTGAAGTCACGCAATTAGATAGCACAGGTGTCAAAGTAGTGGGAGAGATGAAAAATGTCCTCATTCGCTTTTCCACAAATAACAAGATCTATCAATTTATTGACATTATGGTGGCTGACATACCGGATGGATATGGGCTTATTCTCAACCGAGATTGGTCTGCTAGGTTAAAAGGTTATTTTGCTTCAGATTGGTCCCATTTACTGTTACCTCTCAAGGGCACCCCAAATCAGATTAAAATTTTGAGAGAGACTTACATGAAGCATATTGTCACTAAGCTTGGAGAGGGTAATGAATCCGCTGTTTCTGTCCTGGGAAATTATCTGACTGAGTTTAAGCTAAGACATCATACCTCTAGAAAGGCCAGTTCTATGATTAACACTTATCCCGAGCTTCTTCAACTTCCTCAGGATGAAAGGGATGACTGTAGGATAGTAGACATGTGTTCAATTTCAAAAATAGCAGAGCTAGACCATGGTTAGATATCCCATGTCTATAATCCATCCCACCCCTTAGCTTCTTAGATTTAAAGATTTTCAAGAGTGGGAAAAATTTTTCTTTCCTTTTGTTTTGTACATAAATAAACTGATTTGTTTTCTTTAATGCTCGGTGCTATTTTCTTCGTTTAATGCTTTGATGTTGTTTTCTCTTGTTTAGTTAATTTGATGTTGTTTTCTTTTATTTTTTCTGCTTTGTTAGTAGTTCTTTTGGTTTTGAATAAAGAGGAAAACTTTTGGTTACAATGTAAACATCAGGGTTCTTAATTAACTGAAATCTTGAGCAAAAGACTGTGCTTTAAAACATAAAATGTCTTCTAGTAGTAGTTTTCCTAACTGGCCATGCATTCATTGAAGTCTTACTTAACCCCTGTAAATAACTCAGAAGTAAAAGAGGTCTGGAATACTATTTCGAGGCTCCATCCATTTCACATCTTAAATGTCCAAGGGGGTGACAGTAAAATACCCACGAAAATGAAGCAGGGTAAACAGTATATTGTATATAAATGATCCCATGCCATAATTCCAGAAAAGTTGAAAGCTATTAAGAGTCAAAACTCTTAAAAGAAACTATACACATCAAAGCAAAGTATCAAAAGCATAAATTTCAAATTGCCAAAAGTTCCTCTCCGTCCGTGAGATGAAAATCCAATTCTTCTCTGACACAAAAGGGCACTATGGGATAGAGGAGACTAGATAAAATTTAGAAAGAAAGGCAAATGGAGGGCTCACAAGAACTAAAGTTCCAATGGCACAAAAGTGCAATTGGCATGGGAATGAGGAACAAAAGGATAATGTTGTTTACTATCTGTTACAATACTGTGGTGTCCAAGCCTGAAACCACCTAAGGATGGATAAAATAAACCTCATTTATTAGGCCTTAAAAGAGTCATTCAGACTCGCAATATTTCTGATGTTACCTTTTCCCAAAGAATGGACTGTTTCTCAATGATTTAAATGCCTAGGTTGGCCAGCCTAGGGATACAAGCATCTAGAAGATTTCAACTTTATTCAGATAGTCTTGCATTGGGAAGGAGTTAATTCCGAGATCTGAGGTTCACCAGGTAGTCGCCAATTGTTGCAGCTGCAACAATTTCCCAAAATTCCAGAAAATTTTGGGACCCTCCTTTTGCTTGGATTAGTTTGATTTTCTTCTTTGATTTGGTCCTAGAACTTTTCAGAAAGACTTTTCTTATGCTTGGATTGATCTATCGCTGGTT
Organism: Pseudotsuga menziesii; assembly: GCA_001517045.1. Taxonomy (NCBI): domain Eukaryota; kingdom Viridiplantae; phylum Streptophyta; class Pinopsida; order Pinales; family Pinaceae; genus Pseudotsuga; species Pseudotsuga menziesii. The sequence goes on from LPNX010472860.1 coordinate 163,558, forward strand.
TTCAATTTTTCTAACGCTTAAAAAATTTCAATGATTGATTGAGCTTCATCATTTTCCTTTTAATTGCGTTTTCATTATGGCTGAATCGGAAGATGTTTGCTTTTCCTCCCGCCATTGCGGATGGATAATCGGTATTGACTTCGACTTCCTTTTCGATTTGTTTGCTTTTAACTCGGCTGTTTTTGAGTTTTACATTGGAATTTTTTATCATTTCTTTCTCCGCCGTTGCAGAAGGAAAATTGCTTCCTCTTCTGATCATTGCTTTAACGTTTTGGACCCGTTTGTTATTTCCGTCGATTCCGTAAGTCATGGGCTTCCTCCCTTGCGGCTGCGGGAGGCCTTTTTCCTTCTGGCCGTCTAAGTTGTTCAAAACTCACCGTTGCGGAAGGTCACGCCCTTTGTGCTTCCACTGTTGCAGCTGCCAAAAGCGTTAGCTTTTCCGATCCTCTAATGTTTCCGCTTCCGATTTTGAACTCATTTTGCGGAGCGTTTTATCCTTTGTTCTTCCACCTTTGCGGCCGCGGAAAATTTTATAGTTTCTGGATGTCTAAGTCGTTTGAATCCTGCCGTTGTGAAAGGCCACATATTTTGTGGCTCCGCCATTGTGGCTGCCAAGGCTCTAAACTCTTCGAGACTTTAGTGTTGTTACTTCCGATTTAAGTCCCGACGTTGCGGACGGTGGTACGCTTTACGGTTTTGCCGTTGCGGATGAAAGAAACACAATCCCTTTAGATGTGTAGTCATTTTGTGTCCGATTCAGACTTTACCCATTGCGGATGGATTTATCCTTTGTGGCTCCGACGGTGCGGCTCTCTCGAGGTTCCAATATGCATGTCTCCGCGGATGGCTTAGCGCTTTGGCCATCCGCCATTGCAAAAAGAGGTACGCTTTCGACCTCCGATTCAAAAGTGGTATGCCATCCGATTTGTTACCCGCCACGAGAGTTTGACCATATGTATATATATGAGGTCAGGGGACACGTTGGATTATTCTATTGTTATATTTCAACTGCCGTGCTCTGTCGCTATCGTGCTGTCAATCACTCGAGCTTGTTCAAACCCTATTGCCAGTACCCGTGTCCAGGTGGCAACTGTGGAAGCCTAACCATTGTCGTCCTGCCATACACGCTGGTTACACATCAGTCCCAGGTAGGCTTCTATTGCCTTTCCTCGTTCCATTGAGCATTTGGTGGTTTTGTTTTCCATGGTTAGGTGTTGCAGCTATTTCTTTTCCCATAATTGCATGTATATATTGTGGTTCTTGGTGGCATTGCTGTTCGTGGGGAGGGGCATTTTGACCTGCATGGTGGTTTTTCCCCACCGTTGTTTTCATGCGACCCTGTGTGTAGAGAGTAAGGGGGTTTGGTGCAGATGGTCGTTACGTTGTTTGCACCAAACCACCCTAGATGATAATGTTGTGGTTTGGAATAGGTTCACCGTGACCTTTTATTTTAGGTTTGGACGGTTGGTCCTGATTTTATGCTACCTGCATCTTTTAATCCCCAGCTAGTTTCACCTACATGGTTCCGCGCGACCCCATTTGAGCTCAACGTCGAATTCCTAGCTGACTGAAAGGGATATGCCACTGCTCTTTGTTTGTTGACCATAAGTGCATGAGCATGGCACCGTTGAAGGAACCTGCATAACTACTACTATCTTTCCCGCGCAGCGAGATGACCATGGCGTGCGCAAGGAGCCGAAATTTGTTGCATATTAATGTAGATTTATTTCCGACTTGAATGTAGTTGATAGAATTTTTTAATATCATATAGTAGTGGTAGTTTGCACATTTTACTGTATATAACTATTTTTCGTCATGCTAGTCATGGGAAAAGTCACTAGACACTGCACATTGTGTTTCAATGGTTCTGTTAGTTAGGCCATTTAAGCTTATATACATGTATATATTTGCTTCATTGACTGATCGCTATCATGTTAAACATAGAGGAAACAACACACTACACATTGATGTCTCCAAGCTTGTCACTTAGCCAAAATGGCTTAATGTTACAATTTTATGGTAGGAAGAATCCACAATGTCAAAGAGGCAAAATAAGAAGGCCCCGGTGGTCGAGGAAGAGCCCGAAGCAGAAACTGTCACCAAAACTAAATACATATACGAAGACACTAAGTGTATTTCTGGTGTTGAACTTGAATACCAGTGGGGGGAAATATATAGATTGATCAAGCGCAGAGAAGTTCCTGACATGGGCTTAGAAGAAGATTCCTTATATGCCAACATAGAAAGATCTTCACTGATGAAGATTGCCACTAGACTAGAGCTGTTCCCGTGCTCTGAAGTAATCGGTTGGATTCTGCCCCGGGTGGATGTCACAACAATGATCATGGAAAATGTTGAAAGACAGGGCTATGCTGCATATAGCCCTGGATATGTAGCTCTGGCCTACCACCTGCTAGAAGCCCAAGTATTTTTATCTGATGATTGGCTAAACAACATTAGAATGGACCTGGTAGAGACAATTAAAAAGATGTTGTTGCAGGGAAAACATTACAGATACAGGCCGACGGGTGATTACGATACAACAAGCTTAAGGGCCCCCTATAGGTTCATAGCTTTAATGCTGAACAAGATTTTTGGAAGAGCACATGGCAGGCTCTTCAAACTAGAATGGATACCCATCATTTTTTATGTGGCAACCTAGGGAACAATTTTCAACTGGGCCAGCATTGCATCAAATAGTCTTTCAGCTTGCTTGGCTTCAGCTTTGGGAGGAGTACACCAAAAGAGATTGGAATTCTATATGAGTTCCATACTAGTATACTGTATATTATGCAATCAGCCTTTCCCCAGACTCAGGTGCATCTGGGATAGGGAAAGAATGCCTATCTATGCTGCCTATAAACCACTGTGGGCACACAAATATCACAGCCATTATCGAGAAGTATGTGAACACTTTATCATGCCCCTATACACAATCATCTTCCTGAAGGAGTGTAATTGTATGTCAGAGGAGGAACTGCAAGTAATAGAGGAGTATGTAGACTAATTTGACTGAAAATGGCCTGTACTTCAGGATGTTTGGAGGTTCGAGAGCACCTTCTCTGCTGCCCAAATATGCAACTGATTACATTATTCACAAGGAGTCAGTCAGACAAGTGTTCCTAGATGGAATAGGTAGTTTTCTGTTTGAGCATAAGAAGTCTTCTTATCCTCCCTTGCCCTTCAAATTAGGAAGTTACAGGTTCACTAGGGTGAAGAAAGCTGATGAATTCGTAGAAGAGCTAGAGAGGTTCCATTTTGGCGAGATTCCCTACCACAGAAATGATTCCCAAGGTAAAGTGGCCGATCATTGCAAAGAAAACAATGTACATTTCGAGTACACCCATCATTGGGATAGGGAAGAATCTGTCTTCCGCAATGCTCAGAATATGATAGCATTAAGGAGGAGGTTCAAAAAGAAGATAACCACCAAAGGTGGGAAGGGAGACGAGCAAGCAAAGGTTGAATAAAAAGCCAAGAGAAGAAATGAAGAAGCCCAAAGGTTGGCACGAGAAGCTGCAGGATGGCTGCACACAGAAGAAGAAGAGAAAAGAAAAGCTGCTCAAGAAGCAGCTGAGAAAGCAGAAGAAGCAGCTAGGAATGAAGAAGAAGAAAAGAAAAGGAAGCTCGATGAGGAGCTACAAAAGCAAGAAGCAGAGAGGCTGAAGTTGACACAGACATAGATAGAATACTCAGCCTCTGATACAGCTGGAGGAAAGACCCAAGACATAGAAAACCCCATGGTGCAGGACCCACAAGTACCTGCTACCAGCACACCCATGGTCCCCACTCTCAAGCAGGTCCCCTTTGTGTAGAAAAAGGGGGAAGAGATCCTTGATTTCAACACTATTTTCTATGACAGGGAAACAAAGAGAATAATGAAGAGAACAGAAAGAAAGATTGAAACAGGAGGTCTGCCAGGTAAAATGATAACATACACCCCCGTTGTACTTGGGATAGATCGAGACCCAAGATTCACCTTGAGGGCTGGAGCTACCCTAATCCACGCCTCAAAAGATAACATGGACAAGGTAATGATTGACTTGGAGCAGTCCAAAAAATCCTCTACTCAGTTGAAAGATACATTGAGGAAAGAGAGAGAAGAAAGCAATAGGCTTAAGAGGAAGTATGAAGATATGAGAGAAGAAATGAGTTTTTCAAAGAATGAACTGTAGCTCCTCCAGGTGGAGAAACAAGTGAGGGAAACCACATAGGAATGCCTGGAGAAAGTGCAGAAAGAATATCAAGAGCCTAAGATGGAGAAGGAACAGTTGCAAGGAAAAGTAGAAGAGCTAGAAGAGCAGCAAAAGATCATCTTGGAGGCCAGTGAGCTTCACACCCAAGAACAGGCAAAGAAACATCAAGAGCAGGTCACTTCCCTAACAACTGATCTGGAAGTAGCAAGAGAGTAGCAAGTCAACCTCCAACCATTCAAAGAGCATGTCTTGGCCCAAAAAGCCAAGATGCTGCAGCTACAGACTGCTATAGAGGAAGAGAGGTGTAAAGTGCTGCAGGTAGATAGCCGATTGGAGGAAATCCTGGAAACCTCCTCTTACTTTATGGATAGATCTCAGGACATCCTTGAAGTCCTGACTGCAAGAATGGCGAGGTTGGAAAAAAAATGAAGAAACCCCAACAGAACTTCCATCAAAGGATACACGAGCCCTCAAGCGGGATTATGACTTGCTAGAATTTGCTATAAATACCACAGAGGACTTCAAAAAAGCAGTTAAGAAGATGAAAGGGATATGCATGGATTTTTTCAGGAGGCTCCTTATTACCTACAACCGGTGCCAGATAGAGGCCGAGCATAGGCTTGATGCTTTCTCGGACCACAACTCCTTTGTGGAACTGTTGCAAAAGAGATACCAAGAGGAGGAGGTGAAAGTACAGGATATTAAAGCCCTGGATGATCAGATCCTGAGGAGCGAAGTAGATCATTCAACCATTAGTGTGCAGCTTCTGGTGGACCAGCTTCAATTGAGTGCAGCTAGGATTGAGGATATAAAGAACCAGGCTGGGAAATTTGAGATCAATATTCAGTTTTTGGAACCTTGTGCCTTTGAAGGCATCGCTTCTGAAGCTTCGGCATGGAAGAAATTTCTAGATGCCCAAGTGGTACCCTCCTCATAAAGGATTGGTCACTTTTGTAATTTGTAACAATTTTGTAAAAAACATTTGAGAAAAGTAAAACATTGGGAAACGAAGAGTTGGGAAGCCCAAAGGTTGCCTTTGGGCAGCCCAACAGTCTCGCCCTTTTTTGTATAAATATAGAATGCGTAGAAGGGAACAGGGGCTTTTTCCCAGTTAGACTAGAAAGCGATATTGTAAGAAGAACTATTTCTCTTTGCAATAAAGAAATATGGTTTGCTTGTTGGAGAAAGATGGGTGGAGTCTCCAAATGTTATGCCGTGGATGGTTGAAAGATGAACTATTTTGTTTTCCAGCTTTTGTCCATTAACCATGAGATCGTTCTAACTCTCTGAACCTATATTCTTGTTTAAATTATTTCTGGTTTATTTTGTGGAATTACCACCGTGAGTAATGTATGTTGTTTATAAAACAATTAGCTATCTGATTGTTGAAATATATTTAATCATTCATGTGTTGTATGTAGGAAGATCAGCTATCTGTAATTTTTGTTTATAATACGTGAACAATACACATTACTCATAAATAAATTACACCTTGGCTCCCCGGGAATAGATGGATAGATAGATAGATAGATAGATAAATAGATAGTTAGTTTACTTTATTCCTGCATAAGTGATTCAGATGTTGGTGAGTCTAAGACGAGAGGTAAGAACCTGTGCATCACATTGTGACTGGTCCCCTGCATCCTTCACCACCCTGCATGGTTAATTAGGCATTTGCATCTCATATATTAAGTCAAAAATGCAAAAATACATGGTGGATCGGGTCGTAACCGGTAAAACCTTTGTTCTTGTTACTTGACCTACGGTAGCCGGACTGCAAACCGGACGGATTCCCTATACCAAACAGTCATGAGCTAGTTGGGAATGTTGATTGGGGAGAATCCCTTGCTATTGTTTCCTACGAATTTCCAGGCCTCAACACCCCTATTGCAAGTTCTGTAAGTCAGTGGGGCATAATGAATATGAGTGTCGCAGTTTTGACCTTATGAGAGAGCACACCTATGACGCCTATCGGGTACAAAATTAGGGCCAGAGCTATGATGGCTATGGTTACTATGGTAGTACATCAGGTAGAGGTACTTTTGGAGGTTGTGGTCATGGTGGTATGGCTGGAAGAGGACGAGGCCAAGTTGTGTGTTACAACTATAACTAGGTAGGACATCTAGCTAGAGACTGTCAGAACCCAACTACGACATGTCGGTATTGTAGAGCAGTTGATCATGTCATAGAGCAGTGCCCGCAGCTAATTGCCAAGATCCAAGAAAGAAATAGTGCTCCTACTCAGAATATCCAGATGATTGCTGTGGAGCAACGACCTGTCCCAGCCATTAATGTTGTTACCCGGAGTGCAGCTATGACGCACATACAGAATAAGGAGAAACAGCCAGACGAAGCTTGGGTTTGTAAGGCCCCAGAGAAAATCCCAGCATTTGATGTCGAAAGAGAAAAATAAACATTCATGGAAGCCAAGAGAGACTTTGTTGATACGAGCACCTCAGTAGCACCTGGGCGACCACATCAGTAGTAGTTGCAGCCTCAAGCCACTTCGACAGAAAAAGTAAGTATACTATCCTCCTTTTTACAGAGTTGTATGAAGCTCTTAAGAAATCAGAATGCTTTAAGTGAGTTGCAGAAAGTTATTGCTTCTTGCGAACCTCAACGAAGTTATGGTCAGAAAAAAACTGTTAATAGAGTCAGAAGAACTGGCAGGGAAATGAGGTTGAATGCTCAGATAGGATAATATGATATGATTGATGTCATCTTCGACCTAGGATCAAAATTGAATGTCTTAACTAAGCAAACATGGGAACAAATGGGAAAACCTACCCTTGCTTGGTCCCCTATACAGTTGAGATTAGCCAATCAGCAGAAGATTGTGCCCCTAGGACGATTTCCGAGTGTCCTAGTAGATATTGATGGAGTCAGTACCTTAGCAGACTTTGAATTTATTGAGATAATTGATGACAACAATCCCTATCCAGCCTTGTTAGGAATTGAATGGGCAATGGAAAATGCTGCAGTCATTAACCTTAATAAGAGACATATGACTTTCGAAGGGCAGGGTTTGAGAGTCATGGTACCATTGGACCCTTCTCAAGGAGCAAGGTACACAGAACCACTCAGAGACGAAGATTAGGATGTCTTGGATCATATTTATAATATCACAACTAAGGAAGAAGATTATGTTAACCCTACTGCCGAAGGTATCATGGATTGGCAGTGTGACAGCTCCTGCATGATGGATTTAGATGATGGGTTAGAGAACTGGCAGAACACACTCTACGAACTACATGGACATAGATGTGCCAGAATTACCAAGTCTCTCAGATGGCTTGGTGCACAGGTAAGAGTCCTACGTATTTTTAATGGCTTGTTAGACCCATAAAAGTTTATTGTACAATTCTCAGCACAAAAACCAGATTCACAGAAAATGGAGACTCTAGATTCAGCATTTAGAGCCACAGTAGTCAGATGGTGGAATGGCCATAATAAGTACATTCCTATTTGGGAAGCTTGTCAGAAGTCCCTTCGCCTGAGATTCACAGATCAGCCCCAGGCAGTGCCCTTATAGTCTGAACCCTAAGTATAAAGAAAAAGTTAGGATGGAGCTAGATAAGATGCTTGCTGCAGGAATCATTGAGCCCATTGAAGAATCCGAGTGGGTCAGTCCTATGGTGATGCAAGAAAAGAAGACTAAGGGAGAAATAAAAATCTGTGTTGATTTGAGGAAGCTAAATGATGCTTGCCTGCATGATCCTTTCCCTACTCCTTTTATAGATGAGGTTTTAGATAATGTCGGAGGAAAAGAAGTGTACTCTTTTACTGATGGATTTTCAGGTTACCATCAAATCAGAATTGCTCCAGAGGATTGACATAAGACAACCTTTGCTACAGAAATGGGATCCTTTCAGTATACAGTTATGCCATTTGGATTGCAGAGTGCACCTACTTTGTTTTCTAGAGTAGTCATCTCTGCATTTAAGGAGTTTATTCATAAATTATTAGAAGTTTATTTTGATTATTGGACTATCTTTGGGCTACTAAAATACCATATAACTAGTTTGAGACTTATGCTGGATAAGTGTAGACAACATCAGATTTCCTTGAACTTGAAAAAGTGTAACTTTTGTGCACCTTTTGGAATTTGGCTAGGTCACATTGTATGTAAACAAGGATTGATGATGGATCCTGTGAAGATAGCTATTATTGTGAACCTCCCACCTCCGAATTCCGTCAAACAAATTCACACTACGCTTGGTCACACTAGATATTACAGGAAATTCATCAAAGGATATGCTCAGATTACAACACCTATGGAAAGGCAGTTGAAGAAAGATATTAAGTTCGAGTGGACACCCGAGTGTCAAGCAAGCTTGGATATTTTGAAGGAAAAGATGGTTACTGCCCCTATCTCAGTATTCCCTGACTGGAATAAGGAGTTTCATGTGCATGTCGATGCATCCTCCATTGCTCTGAGTATAGTATTGGCTCAGTCAGGTGAAGGTAATATCGATCACCCTATTTCTTTTGCAAGTAGAAAATTGTCCATAGCAGAGAAAAATTATACTATGACAGAATGAGAAGGTCTCGCTATGGTGTATGCATTGTAGAAGTTTCGACATTATCTGTTAGGATCTCATTTTAAGATGTTCACTGACCACTCTGCTTTGAAGTATTTGGTTAACAAGCCTGTGCTAGGTGGAAGGATATGCAAATGGTTGATTCTCTTTTAGGAATATGACTTTGAGATCATAGTTAAGACTAGAAGACTTAACCTAGGACCTGACCAGTTGTCGAGGCTCGAGTCAGGAGAAGAACCCACTAGTTTGGACGAAGGTCTTCCTGATGCCTAGTTGTTTTCCATCTAGATGGTTGATGAATATTTTCAAGATATTGTTCAGTATTTGTCTACAAGTTTTCCACCCACCAAGATGACAACACAGTAGAAGAAGCAGCTGGTGGTTAGAGCAGCTAAATTTACCTTAATAGCATGACAGCTGTATAAGATGGGCCCAGATGAAATACTGCGCATATGTGTCTTGGAGCATGAAAAGCCATTGATTTTGGCTGAGGCACACTCTGGAGCAGCAGGAGGTCATTATGTAGGAAAACCTAAAGCACATAAGATTTTGATAGCTGGATTGTGGTGGCCCACAATTCATAAGGATGCAAGAGAATATTGCCACAGCTGCGACATCTGTCAAAGGACAGGCAAACCATCCAGGAGGGATGAGATGCATCTAGTTCCGCAGGTAAATTTACAAGCATTTGACAAGTGGGCTATTGATTTTGTTGGCCCTATCAATCCCCCTGTGAAGAAATCAGGAGCAATATGCATTATTACAGCAACTAACTACCTTACCCATTGGGCCGAGGCTCAACTAGTCAAGAACTGTAGCACTGCTACAGCTGCGAAGTTCATCTTCGATAACATCTTGTCAAGATTTGGGTGTCCTAGAATTCTTATGAGTGATCAAGGATCACATTTTCTAAATAAGACTATTGAGGTATTGACTGAATAATTTCGAGTGTATCATCAGAAGAGTACTGCCTATCATCCGCAAGCAAATGGAACTGTCGAAGCCTTTAACAAGATCCTTGAACATGATTTGACGAAGGTTTGCAATGTTAATAGAAATGACTGGGATCTTAGAATTCCAGCAGTACTATGGGCTTATAGAACCACCTGCAAAAATTTGACAGGTCATACACCTTTTAGGTTGGTCTATGGACAAGAAGCAGTCATGCCCATGGAGTACATTGTTCCTAGCCTCAGAATATCTGCTTTCACAGAGATGGATGACCCAACTATAATGAAAGAAAGGCTGACAAAGATACTAGAACTTGAAGAGGACAGATTTATTGTACGGTTCCAGCAGCAAGTGCAGAAAGCTCGAGAAAAAGCATGGCATGATAGACACATCAAGAAGAAACAGTTCCAGCAGGGTGATCTTGTGCTCTTATATGACAGCAAATTCATTAAATTCTCAGGTAAGTTCAAGACACATTGGAAAGGACCATACATAGTACAGAAAGTTACTGATCATGGCGTAGTCCAATTAGCTAAGTTGAATGGAGAAATTTTACCTTCTATGGTAAATGGCAGTAGATTAAAGAAGCACAGGGATAGGTCAGGACCTGCTAATCAGAAGTAACAGCAAGAAGGAGAGTCTAAGTACCAAGAATAGTTGAAATTGGGTGCTAGAATATAATGAAGCTATTCTCAAAGCTCTAAAGTGTGGAAGACTATCAAAGTTCGAAGGTTGAAGCTTGGTTGCCGCATGGGTCCAGATGGGTCAAAGGTCAATATTATGTTGAAGGTACTCATCAAGGTGAAGCTGAAGGTGTGTTGTAGCCTAAAATGTGACTAATGGGACAAACTAGACTTGGCGGCGCCGGCACGTGAACTGCCTTAACTGCCTGTAATGATGATATTTTGGGAAAATCTAGTGCCGTGTGGACAGGATTTCCGCCACTCCATCAGATTCAGCGTCATTAATGCACCATGATGACAAATTCTGTTGCAGGATTCTATAAGAAGCTACATCGGCCTACGACTCCTGCATTATGCATTTCTTTACAGTTAGCACCATGTCGAATGATTGCGAAGTCTAGGAATTGTTACGAGAGTTTAGGGAGAGAGGTCTGCAAAACCTTATGAGCAATCCACCATATAAGGAGATGTTCCCAGTGCTGAAGCAGCCAATGCAGACACAAGCAACCAAAAGAAATTGAAGGCAGAAGTTCACTCTTAGCGGAACGAAGAATTTCACAAGCTCTCAGGAAAGACTCAGAAGGATCCGGAGACGTATCCTCCTGGCTCAGCAGAACGGAGGCATGCTTTTTGTCTTATGCAAAATTACATTGGCATGCAATCCCAGGGGTACCGCCTATTAAGGACCCAAATTTGTAGATGGTCAAATGTTCAATAGGACATGAACGAGAGGTAGTTTGCAGGATGGGGTCACTGATAGATTTAGAAGGCCCAATGAGTCCCATGACCATCATAAATATTCAGAGGTGTAGACAGATATAGAGCCTGACAGAGTGTGAAGGGAGACCATAAAGAAGGAGTAAGGAGCCGACAATAGCATGTATGGCTTCAGTAAGCAGTGCACTACTTTTCGCCAACAAGATTCTACCACCACAAAAGCAGCAGAGTGTCCCGGGACGGGACACTGGTGAGTCTTAGGGCCTGTTGGGGCGTGCACCCTAACGGTCCTTAAGTTGGGTAACTCTATAGTTTTTGTGGGAGTTTGTAAGCGGAGTTACGACTCAAAATAGTCTTAGGGGTGTCGGGGTTGAGTCAAATCCCTCTTTTTGTAATAAACCCATGGTTTAAGTCCAGGGTTTAGGGTTCAGGGTGCCCATGGTTTAAGCCCATGGTTTTGTAATAAGTGCAATGTATAAATAAGCATTCTTGTAAAGAATTCAAGTTAGGATTTTTATGTAAGATGAATTGATGCAAAGCTAAGGCTATTTTTGGTAAGAAAGGTTAAGTCCCAGCTGTGTGCATGGATGACCTCTGCAACTGTGTGCACAGAGGGTTTTTAGGTGATTAAGAGGATCTGCAGCTGTGTGCGCAGAGAACTACAGCTAAGTGCACATCCTGAGGACTTGAAGGGATCTGCAGCTGAGTGCGCAGATTAGAACTGTGGCTTTTGTAAAGAGTTGAATAAAACACAGTTCTGTGGACGTAGCCCCTAAACTGGGGGTAAACCACGTTATATCTTGTGTTGTGGTTCTTTGTGTTGCTTTTGTTATGTTCTTTTATGCATTAATAAGTAAATAACTAATAAGTAAGATCACTGCTAGATACTAACTTCGCTGCGAATTCCCAGTAAAGGGTTAAGCAAGTCACTGTTTGTTATCTAGCTGCAAAGTTATATATGTGAATGTCAAAGCTCTGTGTTGTATGATTATATGTTATTAAAGGATAAAGGTACAGTAATATCCCTCTTCTGCTTGCAGAAACTTGATTCTGCGGCACCCCATAGCTGTTTCGGGTGAGACTGCAACCTATTCGTAGGTTGTTGCCGAAAGGGCCAACACTGTGGGTATTTTTTTGGTGCGAAGTGAATGGTATAAAACCCGGGTCTGCCCTATAGCCCAACACAACTGTTGGAAAAAGGTGTTGCAGTTGCCGGAAAAAGGTGTTGCAGCTACTGGAAAAAGGTGTTGTGGCTACCGGAAAAAGGTGTTGCAGCTGCTAGAAAAGGGTGTTGTGGCTGCTGAAAAAATGTGTTGCAGTTGCCAGAAAAAGGTGTCGCAGCTACCGGAAAAAGGTGTCGCAGTTGCCGAAAAAAGGGTATTGTAGCTGCGACAGATTTTATTGAAGGGGAAGGAAAAAAATTCGATGCAGGAAGTTACAGAGGAATGATTTTTGGTTGCCAGGCCCGATAATGACCACCACTCTTAGGCACTTTCTTGCACAATTTATAAAAAATAGATCAAGTGCAAAAGAAAAAGGATAACAATAACATAAGTTTTTTTTTTCGGTACAAAGATCCAGATGCGATTTACAATGATTAATTATGGATTGACAGGGGAAGAGAAAAATTCCCTCCCTTGTGCTAACTGGTAGTCTGGATTAGCTGCAATTTGTGAGATAAATGAATCCTTTAAAATGGGCTTATGGTATAGTCGCAGCCTGTGACCATTAGCAAATAACAGTGCACGGTTCTCATCAATGGTTACCAGGTGAACTGTACCATTATCAAATACTTGGTCCACTAGGTATGGCCCCAGCCATCTTGTGTGTAGTTTACCCTTGAAATCTATTTTGAATCTAGAATTGTATAATAGTTCCTAGTCTCCCTCACAGAAGACCTTCATTTTGATGAATCGGTCATGCCAATTGGATCTTTGTTGCTGAATTAACACTGTCTGGTCCATGGCAGCCAATGAGTTCTCATCCAGTTCGTTCAATTGGTTCAATCTCCTCTTCTAGGCTTCAGTTACATCTAGGTTTACCTCTGTGGCCGTCTTCAAAGTCTTAATTTCAAATTCAATTGGGAAGACGACACTTTTCCCATATACTAAGTCAGAAGGAGAGAAACCTGTAGTGTTACGCCAAGTGGTGTGATATGCCCATAATGCTTCCAGAAGTCTATCAACCCAATCTCTACAATGGATCTTGACCATCTTTGTAAGGATAGCTTCAATGACTTTGTTAGTGCTTTCCACCTAGCCATTTGCTTGGGGATGGTAAGGTGAAGCTACCCGATGTTGAATATGGTACTTCTGTAGCAGAGCTTCAAATTGGTGTGACACAAACTGCGGTCCTTCATCGGTAACCACTTCCTTAGGTACCCCAAAATGGGTAAATATTTCACTGTACATGAAGTCAATCACAGCCTGGTCATTAGCTTTCACCAGAGCCATAGCTTCTACCCACTTCGTCATATAGTCGGTGCAAACCAAGATGTAGGATTTTTGTCTGGAATGAGGGCTGATAGGGCCAACAAAATCTAAAGCCCATCTATCAAAGGTTTCAATCACTAATTGTGTTTGTAGAGGAATTTTATCTAATCTATTGGGCTAACCCATCCTTTGGCAACTATCACAAGACTGGACATATCTTTTTGCATCCTTGAAAAGAGTCGGCCAATAGTAGCCCATTCTCAGCATTTTGTGTCATGTCCTTCTGTCTACAAAATGCCCCCCACAAGGTTCATCATGGCAGGCCTTCAATATATGGAAGATTTTATCTTCTCTTACACATCTTCTGATCTCAAGATCAGGGCTTGTGTAAAAGAGGTGACCGTTTACCCAACAATACCTGGCACTTTGCTAAATGATTTTTCTCTTTTCTCTTTTGGACATATGTGCCCAAATATTTCCTGCAGCCAAGTAAATAGCAACATCTACATACCAAGGAGAGTGAGCTGAAATTGCAAATAAGTGTTCATCTGGAAAAGAGTCCTCAACAGGCAAATTATCATCACTATTAGTGAAATGAGATAAGAAATCAACAACATTTTCTCTTCCAGGATTATCTATAATGGTAATATCAAATTCCTATACTAATAAAAGCCATCTAGACACTCTAGCATTAGTAATAGGTTTATTCATGAGATATTTAATGGTAGAGTGGTCAGTGTGCACAAATGTAGGATATCCAGTAATATAATGTCGAAATGTGTTAATGGAGTAAACAATAGCTAAGAACTCCTTCTCGGTGACAGTATAATTAAGTTCAGCAGGGGCTAAGTTTTTACTAATATAATAAATTACATAGGGTACTTGACCATCTTACTGACCTGAAACTACTCCAATAGTAGTATCATAGGCATTTGAAGAAATATGGAAGGGCAGGGTCCAATTGGGTCCTCTTAAGATGGGAATTGTGGACAGTTTCTCTTTAAGTTTAAAAAATGTTGTCTAGCATGCCTCATTCCAAACAAATTGCATGTCCTTCATTAACAATGAAAACAAAGGAGAGGCAAGTTTGGAAAAATTTTCTATAAATCTTCGGTAATATCCAGCATGTCCTAGGAAACTTCGCACTTCTTTTTGAGATGCAGGAGTAGGTATATTTTTTATTACCTTAATTTTCGAGGGATCCACTTGGATACCATCAGTAGAGATGAAATGCCCTAATACTACTCCTTCACTCATCATCATATGGCACTTTTCAATGCTTAAAGAGAGTTGGGTCTGTTCCCAACAAGTTAAAGCCTTTTTCAAATTTTCTAGTGCTTCTTCAAAACCCTTGCCATAAGGAGTAAAATCATCCATAAAAATTTCCATACTATCATTAACTAATTCTGAGAATATGCTGATCAAAGCTCTCTGAAATGTTGCTGGTGCATTACATAAACCAAAGGGAAGCACTCTGTAAGCGAATGTTCCCCAGGGACAGGTGAAGGTAGTTTTATCCTAGTCTTCAGGAGCAATTTGGATTTGATTGTACCCACTAAACCCATCTAGGAAGGAGAAGAACTTCTTTCTGGACAAGGTGTCAAGTACTTGATCGATAAAAGGCAAGGGAAAATGATCTTTTTTTGTTTCCTTGTTGAACTCTCTGTAGTCCACACAGACTCTCCATTTACCATTTTTCTTGGGTACTATTACGAGTGGGGACACCCACTCGCTGTTTGAAATAGGATATATAAATCCTACCTCCAAGAGTTTCTGAATTTCTTCCTTCACTATGTCCCTAAGGTTGGTGTTCATTTTCCATTGAGGCTGGAACACAGGCTGGGAGTCATTTTTAATAAAAATATGATGGGTGCAAAAGTTAGAGGGAATACCCCTCATGTCTGTGTACTCCCAGGAAAATCCCCCCTTGTGTTCCTTTAAGAGACTGATCAAGCACTTTTGTTCATCTAGGGAGAGACTGGGGTTAATATTCAAGGTTTTTTCAGACTCGATTTCGATAGAAATGCTTTTCAAATTTTTCAATATTGTTATTATATGTGTGCCACTAACTAGTGCTTCTTCCATGATATTTTCTTGTTCTTCCTTACCTAGAGTAATGCTTAGGATTTGATAAATTTCTTTATTGACTGAAGTGGGTTCACTGATGAAATTATTAATGGCATCGTCTTCAGTTTCATCCTTAAAGGTTAAATCCTTCCCTATCGTTAATAATGGTTGAACGCCCTCTTCTTCCTATGGCTCCATCCATAAAGGAGTTTCAGTTTCTAGGCTCGGTCGGGATGGAGGATAGAGAGTGAGGTTCTTTGTCTTAGTGCCATCTGATATGGTCATAGACCCAGATCTACAGCTGATGCAAGCATCAGCTGTGGCTAACCACGGTCTTCCCAGGATCAGTGGGTGTCCTCCTAGATGTGACTTAGGTTGTAAAACCAAGAAGTTAGCAAGGTACTCCCAAGAACCTAGTGAGATGATGAGATCATCCAAAATTCCTTCAGGTTTAATGGTGGATCTATCAGCCAGTTCTAAAACAGTGGGGGTTGGCCTAATATTAGTGAGCCCAAGTTTCCTTACAGTTTCAATTGTCATGACATTAATTGCTGGCCTTAAATCTACTAGTATGTTGGGTATCTGTGTATGCCCAATCTGCATAGTGACAGTGGGATTCCATGGATCATCATATTTGGCTAGAAAGGTTTTTCCCATTATTAATGCAAATAGTTTTCCTATGACATGAATAGTGGCAGGATCTCTGGGTTTCCTTCCTAGTTTTCTTGTGCATAGATCTCGAACAGTCCTAGCATAGATAGGTACATCTTGAAGGGATTAAAGGAGGGGAATTTTAACATAAATATTATTTAACTCTCCTAAGAGGTTAAAGTGAGGTTGTCCCACTGCCTTTGGTAACATTAGTCTTTCAGGGTACAGTGGTTGCCTAATAAGCTGAGTAGGTTGTGTGTCGTTGTGTATATTATCCAGTGTTTTAGCTGACACATTCGTAGGATGTTCAGCATCTTCGATGATAGGGGTCCTATTAGATAAATGTTGTGGATTCAACCCTTCTTCCCGTATAGGAGATGGAACATCCTCAATGATAAAAGGCTCCATTATCTTTCTTGATCGTAGGAGAATATCATTGCAGGGCACAGGAGTAAGGGAGTAAGTAGGCATATTGACAGTCTCAAATTGATGGACTGTTTTATTATTCGGGTTAGGATTAGGTTGAGTAGGTAGCTGAGTTCATATCAGTATGTTAGGGGCAACATTGTTCTGCAATTGCAGCTGCGACTGCTGATGAGGATGAGGATATTGAGGAGGGTATGTTTGTTGTTGATGTGGAGGTTGTTGAGGAAACTGGTTCCCTGGATGGAAATTCCTCCATCCAAGAGACCAAGAAGTTGGTTGGTGTGGTGGCTATGGTGGCTAAACCCAGGGATTCCAGGAGTTATAATTTTGTATTGAGGGCTAAGAGGGGTACCATTGAGGGTTAGAATAAGATGAAGGGAATTGTGTATTCATGTTCTACATATTATTCCAATTATCCATGTTATTCGAAAATGGAAACGATTATGGAGTCATAACTTGATTTCGAGGCTACCAGGGCTTCTTTGGTGCAAAAAAATAAGCTTGTTCCACCTCTGGAGTTGATTCCTGTAGAACGACCTTCACTTGGGGAAGTGACGGGCATGATTTTGTGTCATGTTTCAACTCGCAAAACTGACACACTTCTATCTTGTCCATCGGGCACTCCTTCAGAGGATGGTTTTTTCAACATCAAGGATAGAACACTCCCAGTGTGAGATCCTCCACTGCCTGTTTCTGCTTTGTCATCAAGACATCTATTTTTGAGGAGATAGAATTCATCATTTCTATTTTAAAATTTTCAAGGAGATTGCCTATCTCTACACGGGTGGCTCCTCCATTAGATGACTTCTAAGTTCTATTGAAGACATCACGTTCTAGGTTGTCCCGTTTGTCTCGCTTGTTATTCATGGAAGATCCCCTAGAGTACCTTTTACATAATTCCATAATTTTCTCAAAAGAATCCTTGGAGATATCCCCCTTTCCTAACAGGTTTAACATATCTAGGCAATCATCCCTAATCCTGCAAAGCAGGATTATCTTGAGCACATCTAACCCCATGTTCATCTGTCCAGCTCTTTGCACATTGTATAAAATCCTCTCAACAAAATATTCTAGACTTCCGTCCTCCTTCTGTACCATTTTAACAATTCTTCTCTCTTGTCCTTTGTGTTGCAATATTCCTGATATTTCTCCAGGAACACGTATTTCATCCTGTCCTAATTAGTAACAGTTTTGCCTCCTAGGCTCATGAACCAGCGTAATGCATTGTCCTTCAGAGTGGCATGGAAGAGCTTCAGCTTCTGGGCATCGGTGGTGTAATCATAGCTACGACAGAGGATATCAAATTCGAAAAGAAATTCATCTGGATGCTTTGTTGATTTTCCATGAAAGTGAGGCAACACCAATGGTGATATATTTTTCATAGGGGCTGTCCCTTCCAATTTTTGAATTGGGAACTAAAGTGTCACCACCGTCCCCTCAGGAAGGTTTTATCCCATTACCTCTTCCTCGTCAGATTCATGTCTGTTACTCATTTATTCTTCTATTTTCTCCTCTTCGTTCTTCTATTTGTTCTTCTCTTCATCCTTCTCTTCATCCTTTTGTTTGTCCTTCCACTGATCAAGAATTTTCTGATGGAACTGTTTCCACTCCTCCTCAGTCACAAAATTTTTGTTAACATGATAGACTGGACTTCGATTAGTAGATCCCGCAGTACTAACCTTGTCCTCCTCTGAGGGGGTATTTGAGGGTGTTGCAGCTGCTCGTGTGTTCTCCACTGTGGATCCTGACGCTAGAACCCCAGTATTGGTAGGGATTCTTTTGATAGGTGTTTTCTGATAGCGAGCCCTAATATAAGAATTGGTTCTTTCAACTATATCATCAATGAATGTTCTTCTCCCCAATTCTGGACCTCGATCACGACCTCGACCACCTACAATGTTAGTGTTTTGTGGGGTTCTGGGATTTGTAATATGGTCACGATGTACCCTTATTGTATTCATGCAACCCAAATCATTCAAATAGGAAAACTGAAGAATACTAAAGAGAAACAATTATAGAATGCAACTATAATAGTGTTTAATACTTATCCTCCCTGGCAACGCCACCAAAATGTTGGGCACCCAATATGCAAGTCAATTACAGCTAACATACGGAGTGTGCAATATTTATTGTCAACCCAGGGAAGTCTTCTATTTCAAGGATAAAATGAACTATATATGCTTAAACATTGAGTTGCTATAAATGAAAAATCCTATTCTCTGTTCAGCTATACTCATCCCAAGGATCCACTTAATCCCATTTACCTTATAAAGAGTACAGTCACAATTACCTCCTACTACTCCTGATCTAGAATTGAAAGATTCATGAAACCACATCTAGATTACTTTTACAGTGAATAAAATCATGTTTATCAAAACTTCTAATGATTCACACATCTCTCTTAATCTGATTATTCTAAAAATTTAAAAGACAGAAGTTGAGTTCAGATATTCTAGAAATTCAAAGTACAGGAATTGAGTTCAACTAATCTAGAAATTCAAAGTACAGGAATAGAATTCTGCAATCATGAAAGCAAAGGGAAAACTTGCAAGAATCTATGGAAACAACAATTAAGAGCGCTGGGGATGAACAGAGCTGTTCAACTACCACGCAATTGCATAAGAAATAATTACCTACACAGTCGACTGTCTTACCATGCCACTACAGCTTTCCAAGAGATCCAATTAATAACACGCTGTAAATCCACAATTGTTACGACTTCCTATGAAGAAATGGAATTAACATGACATCACATGATAGAATAATTAAAATGCTTAATTTAACTCAGCAATCCTTGTGGGAAGGCGGGCCCAGCTTTCACACAGAGACGCTAGATATAATGCACGTTAAAACCCTTAGATCTGAAGTAACTCCTTGTATTAAAAAGGAAGATCTATTACAAAACTCTCAGTCGCAGCTAATACAATGAATTGGTTAAAATTTCAACCCTTGGCTCAGAACAGTTCTCCATATTTGTACAATGTAAATCATAACATCCTATCCCTATTATTGGGAAGCCATGAAGATCTCTGATCTTCAGGTGCCCTAAATTACAACAGCTATTACAACCGTGGAAGGGTGAAAGATAGGAAATGTAGGGAAACTGTTAATTGACCCAGAAATAATGATATCCTCATATCACAGCTATACATGAGCAGCAGCGCACTGTTGACCTCCAAAACTGTCGCATTTTGTTGCAGCTATCTTTGTACATCTTTTCCTGGAATAATATACTGGGACCGCATTCCTTGGGAAATGGTAGGATGGATGGTGATAAGCTTGAGCGATGAATGCCCATCCTTTTTTTAGCATGTTCAACCCGCTGTACCTGTAGTCTCTATTTCTCAAAATACCTTTATAAACCATCATATGTTAGCATATTGAGATATATAAAGCCTTAATTACCACAATCATAAGTATTAATAAAATAAGACAATAACCAATCATACCTTGGTGGATTGAAGAGCAGAGTGAGGGAAAAACATCTCTTTGGCATGCTCAATGGGGTAGGATAGGGAAAAAAGAGGTGAATAAGGATGGTCAAAAGGGGGCCATTTTTGGGCCCAACAAAGATTATATAAAACTGCCATTTTTTCATGGGCTTGGGTTGAAAACTCCAAAGAAACAATAGTTTTTTTATGAAGTTGTGTGGAATGTCAAACAAGTTTATGATGATGATGTAAAAAGAGAGATGTTGATCACGACTTTCTGGGATCACACATTGAACTGGTTTATGAAATTTTCTATTGTACAAGTAGGAGGGAAACATAATTCATTGGTAGAGATTAACATATTGTTGATCGCTGAGTTCAAAAAAGGTCTGAGTCGCAATGTATCAATGAGCTAAAATAGATTAAGAATCACCAAATGAATCAGTGTGGGATTTTGACCAACAGTTCAAATATTTGATGGATCAAGTAAGTTTTTGGATTCTTAGTGCATAACATAAAGATAGATTTATAGCTGCAATGTTGCCACATATAAGGTTACCATTGATGCAACAGAAGGTTGTGTCTCAATTCGAGGCTCTTGACATTTCCATGAAGCTAGATTAATCCATAGTAGGAGACACTGGTATAGGGATTGGTCAAAATGAAATGTAGTTAACAAATTTGTCACTTTGGATCCCATATTTTAAGAAAGGAAAATAGAAATGAGAGGAAGTATGGTGTATCAAGTGTAAGGAGAAATATCATCATAAGGATCGATGTCCATCATTTCAAGAGTATATACCTATAGGGGATCCTAATCCCTTGAATCATGGAATTGGACCCTAATGTGAGATATGAAGGACCAAAGGACATTGACCAGAAGGATGTTACTTGTTGCAAAAGTATAGAAATACTCCTAAAAACGTATTTTGGAACTATTTTAAGTCTATACATCAAGATGAATCAAATTGTCGAGCATATGAATTGCTTTCAAAATGTACATCTGATGCCTACAGAATGAAAAGAGGGGATCAAGTTGAGGGGAACAATACAAAATTACATTCCTAGAGAGGATGCTACAATCAAGTAAGAGTTTGATTTAGAGGATAAGGAAGAGGTGGATTTCACAGAGTGAGAGGACGAATAATTTGTTATAATTGTGGACAACCAAGACACTTGGTAAGAGATTGTCAGAACCCTTGCTCAACATGCACATATTGCAAGGAATTGGATCATACTACTGAAGAGTTCCCATAATTGATAGAAAAATGGAAGGAAAAGGGAAATCACAATCAAAACTAGAATGTTCAAAATATATTTGTGGAGTAGCAAGAAGATAATCCTAATTTCGTAGTAGTTATAGGTGGGGAGGTATGACATGGGTGATATGGAAACACAAAGAAAGCAACATAAACCATGGGTTACAAAAGAAATAGGACATCCACTATCATTCAATCCTATTAGGAAAAAGGATATTTATGTCGAATCCATAAGAGACTTTACTATGAAAAATCAAGGAGGATCGATATCTATGACCCATCCAGTGTATGATACACTTCTAGTATACTGTATTCCTCCAATTTATGATCATTCAGTTCCAAACAGACCACCGAGAAAGGTAAGTGTTTTGAAGAGTTTCTTGAAAAGTTGTTTAGATATGTTAAAAGATGAAAAGTCATTAAAATAAAATCACAATTTTATTTATCAATATTTCAAAGAAATAGTAGAACCTATTGAAGAAAGAACTGTAAACAACTTGCAAACAAAGAAGAGAACACGTAGGGAATCACAACTTAGTGCTCAAAATGGGGATTACGATATGGGATTTATTATATTGGATATGGGATTGGATATAAATGTACTTAACAAGAAAACATGGGAAAATATGGGTAAGACAAAGATTGTATGGTCACCAATGCAAGTAATGTTGGAAAATACACAAAATGTGGTCCCATTTGGTAGGTTAGTAGGGGTACCTATCGATGTGGAAGGATTGTGAATCTTGCATATTTTGAATTCATTGAAATAGTAGATGACATTAACCCTTATCCAAAATTACTTAGGATAAATTGGGAAATGGATAATTAAGATATCATTATCTTGAAAAAGAGATTGATGGTGTTTGAAGGGGGGGAAATTAGACTTATTGCACCCTTGGATCCTCTAGAAGGTCAGAGATATGTTGAACCTATTAAAGAAGAAAATGATGCTTAGAAACTGGAAAATATTTATAAAATGAATTCATGAATGGATGCCTATATCAACCCTAGATTAAATTGTAACCTTAGTTGGCAGAGTATCATCTCATGCACAATATATTCAGAT
Source organism: Pseudotsuga menziesii (assembly GCA_001517045.1). Taxonomy (NCBI): domain Eukaryota; kingdom Viridiplantae; phylum Streptophyta; class Pinopsida; order Pinales; family Pinaceae; genus Pseudotsuga; species Pseudotsuga menziesii. Next base: position 185,978 of record LPNX010472860.1, read on the forward strand.
GGGTTAGAGAAATGGAAAAATACACTGCATGAAGTATCTATGAGAAGGTGTGCTTGCATCACTAAATCAATGTGTTGGATTGATACATAGGTATGTAATCCACTTGTGTATGATGGTTTAAAGAATTTAGATTCTTTTATTGTAGAGATTTGATATCCTATGTTTGTATACAATGTAGAAAGCGAGGCTCTATTACCACGCAGAAACATAGGATGAAGATATATCTACAAGATATTTCTCACAAGCATGCACAAGGAAGAAAATAGAGAGTAGAATAATGAGACTTGATACATTAGAAGTGGAGAATGGTCAAATATATTTCTATGTATTATTGATAAAATGAATTGATGATTATTACAATAGTAATACATACTTATAAAGGAAAAATGAGTTGCTAGAAGACAACTCTTGCTAGCTCATAAAGAAGACTTACTAAAATATGATAAACCCCCACAAGTGACTAAAGCACTTTCCAAATCTGTCAACGACCTCACAAATTGGATGAATCATGAGTGATGGAAAAACATGCTAATTATGGAAGCTAGAGATAAAAATCATGGAGTATGGGTTGGCAACAAAGATACTAGTTTCCTAGTTGACTATATTTACCTTATCCACTGAAAAACAGAAATAAATTAGGATAAAGACAGAATCTACAGGAATTAAGAGTTACTAAATATGGAAGTCAATAAAGTGGGTAGTATCTAGCCAGAATAGGATAAAGGCACTCCTAGGGTATATATGGAAAGTGTTGACCAAGTGGTGCAAGTGGATGCCAACTATCTAGGCTAGTATATAGGAAATTAATCAGAAATGATTAAATATTGTTATCCTAAGTGTGGAGTGTGTTTAATATTCCAACACCACCATTTAAGTGTGACTTTATGATGGAGTTATCTGAAATAATAAGAAATATATATGCATATAGGTCCCAACAACAAGGCTATGGTCACCCTTTACAATTTTTTTTGTCCAGAAAAGTGAGGAAAGAGGCAAAACCACATGGGGATAATCCTCCATCAAGAAAGGACAAGGCATAAAATTGAACAACAAAGTCTTTAGAATATATGTTTCTTCACTTAAATGAGTTGGATGAACTACTTCTGATAGAAGAATTTTATGAAGAATTTGTGAGCTCCATGATCATGCGCTAGAGTGTAGTATCCATAAGAAAGAAGATGATATACTCCTTGTAGCTCATCATCTGATGAAGTAGGAACATTATTTGAATGATTCTTGCTTCTATAATACTATGATATGAAAACAAAATTTAAAAAGGAGAAGATATATGTGCATACTCCTTCCCAAAGAGTAGAAAAATAAACACAATCAGTAACATAATCAGTTCCCCTTGTATAGCTGCAAAATGGTGAAGTGGCCCATGTATCTTCTTTCCAAACTGCTGTCGCACCTTCCCAATTATGAAATGAGGTTGAAATGACTTTGGAATATCAGAAATATTATCATACATAGCAACAAATACCAAAATTTTAGTGTCTCCATGAGGATATAGGGCTATATTAGGAAAAGGATGAGCAACAGGGGAAAACAGATGGGTGTAAAAATATGAATGATGGATGAACTTGATATTTGAACCATAATTGTTTAGAATAGATCCAAATATAGTCTTAGGAGTTTCAAAAGGATGGATAAATGGTATGGATGATGTCATAACATGCATATCATCCTGGAAACTTGCTTCTAAATTAGAATTCTAACCATTTGAATGTGGTGAGTAAGAGCTGCTTAAAGATAGGTCATGATCTAGTGAAAAATCACAAGTATTGGGAGATGAATCTAGTAGACTAATAGGTAGATTATTCTAGAAAGATACTGATATTTATGATTCCGATAAATCAGAAAATAAATCTACATAATAGATACAAGGAAAGGATTTAACTCTGGTGCTCAAGGCATAGTTTATATTCACTTGGGACTGCGCACTATGACAATGTTCTGAGGATTCAACAGGCTTCTCTAGCTCATCTAGAATCACAATGTTATGATTCTCAAGTAGATGAGACATGATTTCCATGTTCTTCTTGAAACATTTCCTTTGAGGATGAAATCCTTTGCTGGAATAAGAAGACTTGGATATGCTCCCTTTCTTCTTGACTTTCTTCATTGAACATTCATGAGTAGGATTTGAAACTTCATATTCCTTATCTAATTTTGGATTATTCTCTTTTAATATTTGCTTCTCTTTTGAATGGGAATTCTTATTTCCTTTGAACTATAATAGCATGATCCTTTCCCTTGGAGATTATAAGAGCACCCATCTGGATCAATTTATCTTTCTCCTTTGTTCATGAATCAAAGAATGTACTCAAAGAAGGCATTTTCCAATTCGAAATAGAAATCCTAGTAGCATGAAAAGTAGACACAAAACTGAGTATTTGAGACCCAATTTTGATAGGATGAGAAATAAAACAAGTGACTTGAATTTGGTGAAGAAACCTTTAATAAAATTGAAAAAACTTGGACTCAATGAGAATAACTCATTCTCCAACTAATGCACTCTTATCTCATCTTGTACTCCAAAGAGAGACTCAAGTTTGGTACATACTTTGTCTAGAATGGTCAAGCCATCTAGATGAAAGAGTAGATTGGGTTAAATAGAGAGGAAAAAAAATCCATAGGCTTCATCCAACCTATTATGCCACTTATATTTCTCAACAGTAACATTAGGCTCATTCTCTAAAGTCAAAGAAACACCGCATATTCCCTTACTATGCAACATGATGGTAATGTTGGCCTTCCATTCATGATAGGTAAAGGGAGTTAGGATCTTAGCTGAAGAAGAATCACTGCAAAGAATTTGATGCACTAAAAAGGACTCTCTCTACAACCTGCACAAATAAAACTAGGAGAAAAACTTGTAAGATTAATTCAAGCTCTTCTTCAGAGAGGGATAGGAGACTGGATGCGCTCTAATGTAGAAAACTGAAAGCTCCTCAACTCTATAAAACTTGACAACATGAGAGCTATGATGTAGAGCTTGATAGATTGAGCAACCTCAGCTCTAATACCATGTAGAGATTTGTTATCATATGCTTGGATACCATGTATAAATTGAGGCTCTAATAATACCATGTTGGAGAGAAGGATGAAGATCTAGCTACAAGACATTTCTCAGAAGCATGCACAAGGAAGATAGTAGGGAGAAGAATAATGAGATTGAATATATTAGAAGTGGAGAATGATCCAATATATTTCCATGTATTATTGATAAAATGAATTGATGATTATTACAATAGTAATACATCCTTATAAAGGAAAAATGAGTTGCTAGAAGACAACTTTTGCTAGCTCATAAAGCAGACTTACTAAAATATGATAAACTCCCATGGGTGACTAAAGAGCTTTCCAAATATGTCAAGGACCTCATGAATTGGATTAATAATGTCTGAGTTGTCATAAGTGATTAAAAAACATGCTAATAACATAATCTAGAGAGAAACTCATGGAGGAATGGTTGGAAACAAAAGATAAAAGTTTCCTAGTTGACTAGCTTTACCTTATCCACTGAAAACTAGGAATAAACCAGGATAAAGACCAGATCTGCAGGAAGGTGCAATTACTAAATCTAGTAGTCAATAAAGTGGGAAAGATCTAACCCGAATTAGGATAAAGGATCTCCTGGGTATATATGGAAAGTGTTGACAAAGTGGTTCAAGTTGATGCCAACTATCTAGGCTAGTGGAGAGGAAATTAATTAGAAATGATTAAATATTGTTATCCTAAGTATGGAGTGGGTTTATAATTTTCCAACATTTATTTTTGAGTTTTAATTGCAAGTTGTTGAGCAACAACGAGTATTAGCTTAGTTGTATCTTTGAAGGCTACCCCAGAAAGATGGTGGACCACTCATAAGAATAATATAAAAGGTTAGTCACAGTGTCAAAGGTTGTTATAAATAAATATTTGGTGAAGGAATTAATTATTTTGGGGTGAAGTATAATGGTTGGACCAGTACTACAGAATATTTTGTGGAATGTTCTATGACATGCAGGACTATACCTAAATTTTAGGGAGGAGTGGGTACACATTTATTTTACACATTGGATATAGCACCAAGAAACTGGTATATAGATTTGGAAACATGGCTGCATGGAACTACATATTGGGAAGGCATGATCATGAAATTCAAAGAAACTTTTAGTTTTTAGGATGAGAGTCCAATATTGGATGTAGCTCTACAATTTATTAAGAAGAAAGTATTTGAAGAAGTTACTTTACCTATATACAACATGCCATATTGGGATACAACATTTCAACATGCATTGGAATGTTATAACATTACTGGAGATAAGGAGGATGGAGACTCGAGGGACCTGAATATACTAGAGACAAAGGGTAACCATGACATAGAAGGACTTGATATATAATTTTCTAAATTTAGTACAGTCCTTGAAGACTAGAAAACTAAATATTGGTTTAGAAGGGAACCCTACGATCACCACTGTAGGGGATTATTGGGAATGATGAAACTGTTGGAAAAATTACCAATTTATTAAATGAGCATTAGGATCTGTTCCCCACCAAGTTGTCAAAAATGAATGGTATTGTTGCTGACTTAGGAGACATTAAAATTCCACATAATCTTGATGTGAAGCCTATTAAGCATAGATCCTATAGTGAATGCTAAAATTGATAGGTTGATGGATTCATGAATCATTGAACCCATTGAAGAGTCGGCGTGGATTATCCCTATGGTGGTCCAGGATAATGAAAAAAGGGAATTTATGATTTATATCAATCTAAGAAAGTTAAATGATGTATGCTTACATGATCCATCCCCCACATCTTTTACAGATGAGGAACCAGAGAACATTGGAGGATAGGAAGCCTACTCATTTACTGATGGGTTTTTATGATATCATTAGATTAAGATTGCCAAGGAAGATCAACATAAGACTATATTAGCAATAGATTGGGGTTACTACGAGTATATAATGATTCCATTTGGGTTAAAGAATGCCCTCACTATTTTTTCCAGGGTAAGTGTCACAGCATTCAAGGAGTTTATTCACAAGTGTTTGGAGGTATACTTCGACAACTAGACAATTTTTGGTTTGCTAAAGAATCATATTGAGAATCTGATATTGATGTTGGATCGATGTAGACAATACCAAATTTCATTAAATCTAAATAAATGCATCTTTTGTGCCCCTTTTGGTAATTTATTGGGACATTTAGTATGTAAATAAGGCCTTTTGATGGATCTTACCAAGATTGACATTGTTGTAGACCTTATACTACCAAAATCAGTGTGACAACTGCAAACAACATTGGGAAATATAGGTTATTACAAAAAAATCATTAAGGGGTATGCACAGATAACTTCTCCTATGGAGAAGTTGTTAAAGAAGGATATAGAAATTTTAGTGGAATCAGGAATGCCAATAGAGTTATGATACATTGAAAGAAAATATGGTAATTGAACCAATATTTGTATTTATAGATTGGAGGAAGGAATTTCATGTACATGTTGATGCTTCATCAACAGATTTGGGTGCAGTTTTAGCACAACTTGGCAAAGTAGACATAGAACACCCCATTGTTTTTTCTAGCAGAAAGTTATCAACAATTGAAATGAACTATACTACAACAAAAAGAGAAGGGTTAGCAATGGTATATGCTTTTCATAAATTTAGGAACTATTTATTGGGGTCTCATTTTAATATGCATATTGACCATTATGCTTTAAGATACCTAATCAACAAGCCAGTGTTGGGGGGAATATTTTTGGATGGTTGTTATTATTTAAAGAGTATGATTTTGAAATTGTTGTCAAACCAAGAATGTTAAATGCAAGTTGTTACGAAGAAAACTTCCTATGGCTTGGGGTGTACCACAATAGATAGAGTAACCGCAGAAATCAATCCCTTCCCAATATTCAAGAGAAATAACAAATCTAACACTAAAGGATCTTAAGACACACCTTATTCTAGACGGTTGATGTAGATCCCTGTTGAGCTTTTTCCAATCCCGCTTGTGTTAGCAATTTTCTCTCTTAACAATAGCAAACAAGACAAGCATGCTATATAATGGCGTTAGAACTACTCTATCATATATGATCAATAATGTATAAGCAATTAAAAACATCCATGGATTCAATATTAATTTAAATACACATCATTGGACAGGAAAATATATTTCAATTAATATAAATCATAGATTACACGAGTGACAACCTCTGTCGGCACGTCTATGAACCAAAGAAATTGAGTCCTCCACCTGGGCCTCCACCACTTCAATCCTCCATCTCTCTATAGCAAGCTCATAGGTAAAGGCAAGCTTGGGAAGAACACAAAATGATCCAAGGGACAAAGGGATGTAGAATCAAGTATAAGCACTACGGCAACAATGAGCTATAATTCTCTTGCTCTTCAATTCCTCCCCTTCAATGTATCCAAAGGGTTCCTTATATAGTGCTTCAATGGGGTAATGGAAGGTCAAATCCGAGAAATATTGAGGCATATGGAAGGCTAGGAGACAAGTGACTCAGATCCACATCAAGGAAAACTCCAAAAATATTTGGCCTTTTGCACACATCCCGATGTAAGCGGGTTTAAGGGTCATATCCGCATGTATACACGAGAAAAGGTTTAAAATTCACATACAACAAATAATCAGTGTTTTTAAGGATGATCTTGGAAACATCAAAGGTACAAAAAGCATCCATGGGGTCCAAAGAGTCTGCTAAGGGACAGGGAAGGCCATAAATGTGTGATCTACCATGTGTGGTAAAATCAGCTATAACAGGTGCCTCCTAATGTGTGAGGTTAGAGGGGTGATATGATGGTCGAAATACATTATAAGTCCATCCTAGAAGTGGAGTGATGAAGAACTAGGTGGAAGAACAAGCCATCCAACAATATAATACAATAATCAAACTCTGCACATGACTACAAATACATACAGTAGTCCTAGATACATAAGAGTACAATGGCCATGAATAGGCATGATACAAAATATGACATGTGTGGTCATCACCATGTACAATATAGATATATTAGAATCTCCATGATGAATATATACAAAGGATCATGATCTCCATGAAAGATGAAGATATACAATGGATAAAGATCTCCATAATGGCTGAAGATATCTGACATATACTGGAATCAAGTCACGAGAGCTGAAATCTCATGAACACTGGCACAATCAAGGAGGTATATAAGAAACACCACCAATCTAAAAATTCTTCTACACACATTGGTATGAGTAGATGTCCTACTATGTGAATAAAGGTGTCGAGGTCGAACATAGTAGTCCATTGTCTGATTACCGGTCGTTGATGTATACTGTTAACATACGCAAGATCACCCACCAATAATGAAAATGGGAATCAAGGTACTAGAGTGCAATATAACAATTGTGAATAAATGTGTTGAGGTTGAACACTTGAAAGAATCCATTGATCAGGGGACATTGATGTATTCCCAAAAACTGTCGATGGCAAGAGAACCTACCACTAATGACTGTAGGTCTCAAGGCACTCAAAGGACTCTAGACTCCTATCCCAGAATAAATGATCTAAAGTTGATGGGATGGAATCCGCTAGAAGGAGGGCATTAAGGCATCCCCCATCATCCAACACGAGGTACTCAGCAAAGCTGTATAATGTGGAAGGACTCAATCATAATGTGCATGACCAGTGCCAGTACTGGGAATGGCCGACATGCAAAGTAAAGAAAACTGAGGAATGGCCGACTCAGGCTTCAACTTCCTTTGAACAAGAGCATAAAGGAGAATGGTGACTGAATATAGGAAACATAGACCCAATATACAAAACTGGGACATCTCTGCAACACAGGAGGCATCGACAGAGGCTCCATAGGGATTGGAAGCTTAACCAGTCGATGGAGATAAACTCAGAGAAACGAGTATAGCTCCTAAAGTCCAACTATTAACCCAATCAATGGATGTGATATACAGTGCTCTGTTTGAAGGTGACACAAATCGATTGTTGCCAAAGATAACATCTTTTCCTGTCTGGTTTTTTGGTTTTTTGGTTTTTTTTGGAATTTTTCAGATATTTTGAAAAGCTTGAAAAATAGTAAAAGTGCTTTATAGTTACTGTTGGAATATAATCCGTCAGGATTATATTTTGTAAATAAATAAAGGAAAATGAATAGTTATGTAGGAAGCTGAAAAGGCTGGGCGGAAGATGAAACTGAACCAGCATTTGTAAATGTATAAATAAATGCTTTGGCTATGAAATAATGGAATTGGGAGTTATTTACCTAATAGTGGTATCGGAGCAACACCTGCCATAACTCCTACTATTAAGTTTCAATCCTGGCAGCTTGTATGCTTGTCAGACTGCTGGCCCATTAATGTGTCTGCCCTCTGATCAGAATTGAACGTTTCTCCTCCAGTTCTACTGCACACAGTCAAAATCAATTCTGCCAGTCGCATGCATTCTCTTTGCCAGCCTGTGCGCATTCATTGTATGCGTTATTCTCTTCTATACCTACGATGAGGAATGAGGTATGAAACAATCCATAAATTGTGTATTACTCAAATCGCTGCACAATTTTGAATGAGCGGTTGAAATTTTGTTCAGTCGTTTAATAAATACCTAACCCTAAGTTGAATCACCATTCTATTTTTTTCCCTTCACGTCATTCCACCATTGGGTATAGCTCGCTCTCTGTATCTTTGTCCCTTGCAGTCTACTATTACAAGTTTTTTTCCACCCCATCGTGTTCTCTTTCTACTACTGTGGGTATCCTCATTGTGTTAACACATACTCTCTCTGCAAATTCCCATCTCTCAAACAAAATTATCAAAGTTTTGAGTTTTAGGTTTTAAGCTATATTCGAAGATGTGATACAAGAGTGTGCGATGTATTTTTGAGAGACGTGAACTGTGAATTTCAAGTGGAAGAGGTATTTTGAGCAAAGCAAAGTCACTGCATAGTTTGTGGGAAGAGCGAAGGATTTCCCCACTGTTCACTGCCTTGATCCCATTCTGCCACTACGTTAACTATCTGTGAGAGCTCAGATAATCTTCTGAAAGATTTGTGGAACGTGAAGACCGTTGTGTAGGGATACGACTTTTGTTTTAAGAAGTGTTGCGATTACTAGGGTGGAAACCCTAATTTTATGTGTGAATTGTTCATGCTGATAAACTGCGACCCATTTTGTTCAAAAGTTGTGAGTCCTAAGTTGACTCCACCATCTGAAGCTGAAATTATATATGCTGCGTGAGTTTGAATCTATATTGGAGCTTAGTATATATTGAATCTATATGCGTTGAGTATATATGCTTTTGAGACTGCAATCTCCTCCATATACTGCTGCGAGCTACCTTGGCTTTGAGAGAAATGAGACCAGCGTAAAGATTTGTTTTGAAAGCAAGATGTTAACTCCATGTTGAAGATTTTGTGTTTTGACAGCCATCGATATTTATTGTGGAGAGTGTTCACGCCACTCCTTCTCCATGTGCGTGGGAACTTTACAACTTTGGATGTTGCGATTTGAGATTGTGTAATGGATGTTGAGATTTGAGAAATTCTTATGTGGTTGATATTCTTTCAAAAGGTTGTAAGAAGTATTTTAAATATTGCTGCTGTATTTACTTGCGACCGATGGGAATGTAAAAACCCTAATTTATGCCCTATCTTGTGCGTGGAATCTTTTTGGAAATGGTCTACATATATTGTTGTTTGAATTAAAAGAAGAGGCTCATGAATACTATGCATTGTGTTTTAGTACTGTAAAATGTATATGCATAGAAGTGTTTTCTTCTTTTTGATTTGAAGATGGATTTTGAGATTGAAGTTGTGACCACACTGGTTAAGAAGATTATTGACAGCTGAAGATTGACTTGCTGAGACTCGACCCTTCTGTCACTTGTAAGAAGTATTTTGAATATTGTTGCGACTGCCCATCATGTTGATTGCATAAAGAATTGAATTGATGAGTTTCAATTTTCTTTCATTCTGCTGCAACAAGTATGCAAAGAATTGTATTCGTGTATGACATTGCCACCAGCAAATTTGCTTATGAACTTATTGACAGCATATTAAGATTGTAAATCACCTTGGCAGAGACTGTAGACCTCCAAGGTTATTGTTTTTCTATTATCTCATTCTCTTTGTAATATTAAGTTCAATATTGTAATTTACACTAACAGTTGCAGAAGATGCAATCTATAGCATCTATAGTTGGTGTCACTCTCTCTGGCAAAAAGAGAGGCAGAGGAAGAAGAAACTTCAGAGGTAGAGGGGGCAGAAACAAATCCAATGAAAGATCAGATTTGTAGTGCAAGCGTTGTGGAAAGACTGGACACACATCATATCAGTGTTGGGATTCGTGGGACTCCATCAAAGATAGACATAACCAAAAGAAAGATGACAATAAAAACCAAGATGCTAGTAAATCTTCTGATTCTGCTCATTGTATTGTTGCACATTGTAATCTTGGAATTAATGAAATGACTTCACTTTCATCTTACAAAGAATTTTGGCTGCTTGATACTGATGCAACATCACACATGACTTTTAGAAAAGATTGTTTTGAAGAACTTAATGAAACAGTAAATGGCATAGTGTACTTTGCAGATAAGCCAAGTATTAAACCAAAAGGAATGGGCACCATTCGAATGAAGATGCTTGGATTCCCTGATTTCTTGTTGAAGAATGTTCTTTATCTTCCAGAGTTGCAGAGAAGCCTGCTGTCCTTGGTAGAGATTCGACAGCAAGGCCATTCCATCCACATGTTTGATGGAATTGTAGAAATAAGAAAGTCCTCTGACAACCAAGTCATCATGACTGGATACGAAGATGGGAAGCTGCTGAAGCTAAAGGGTTCATCTGCAAGAGTTCAGAACTATGCCTACCTCTCTCAGCATGGAGAAGGTAATTTGTCATCAAGTTTATTGTGGCATGCAATATTTGGTCATCTAAATTATAACAGTCTTTGTTTGTTGAGAAAGAATGGTGTATTTGGTTTTCCCACCATTCCCAAAGAGAAGAACAAATGTGATGCATGTATATTAGGGAAACACATTAAGCTGCCATTCCATGAATCTAATTTCAAAGCAAGTAGGAAATTAGAATTAGTGCATTCTGATTTATGTGGCCCAATGCCAACTCCTTCTGCTAATGGGAATAAGTATTTTATGACCTTTGTTGATGACTACTCAAGAATGTGCTGGATTTACTGTTTAAAGACAAAATCAGAAGCATTTCAAACATTCAAAGACTTTCATGCATTGATAGAAAAACAAGCACAATCTAAAATTGGTACACTTCGTACTGACAATGGGAAAGAATACACTTCAAATGCTTTTGAAGATTATCTTCGCCAACATGGAATTGCACATCAGACTACCGTTCCCTGCAATCCTCAACAAAATGGTGTAGCAGAAAGAATGAACAGAACCATAATGAATATGGTTCGCTCAATGATGTTTTTTGAGAATGTAAAACTAATGTTTTGGGGTGATGCAGTATAATGTGCAGCCTATTTGAGAAACAGAAGTCCCTCAAAGGCTCTTGATAACAAGACTCCACATGAAATGTGGTTTGGCCATCTCCTTTCAGTCAGGCATCTCAGAGTTTTTGGTTCCACCTGTTATGCCTTGATTCCAAAGGAGCAAAGAAACAAGCTTGGTGCTCGAAGCAGAAAATGCATTTTCCTGGGGTACGAAGAATACTCCAAGGCATACCGTTTGTATGATGAGGTAAACAAGAAGTTTGTTATTTCCAGAAATGTCATTTTTCTTGAAACTAATAAAAATGACTAGTCCATTGAGAGATATCTTGATCATTTGGAAAAATATCCTCATCCAAAGAAATATTCTGAAAATGAATATGAAATTCCAAACCTTGAAGGGGGGATTCCTATTTTGGATCAACCTTTGGAATTTCCATATGAAGCACCAACTCCCCCGCATGAAGAAGTTTCTGCTACTTCACCTAATCAAGAGATTCAACTGGATGATGTGATTGAGAGAATTGGAAGACTCTCAATCAATGATGAAGCACCACCAACTGATCAACCAGGACCATCATGGAAGATTACTAAATGGGCCACAAAGACACTTGAAAGTGTCCATCCGAATGAAGTTGGAAAGACGGGAACAAGAAGTTCAAAAAGACATGAAGATGGCGGAGAAGCAGATAATTCAGGTGATGACATGGATGTATCATTTGATTGTGAATTTAATTTATCTGCTAACTTTGAACCAACTTCCTTTGAATAAGCTTCTACTTGAGTTGAGTGGAAAGAAGCTATACAGAATGAGTATGATGCACTCATGAAGAATGGAACTTGGAAGCTGGTTGACCCTCTAGTTGGAACCAAACCAATTGGCTGCAAGTCACGTGTACAAGAACAAATACAGATCAGATGGCTCACTTGACAAGCACAAAGAGAGGCTTGTAGCAAAAGGCTATGCACAAAAGGAAGGAATTGACTAATAAGAAACGTTCTCTCCTACAGCAAAATGGGCTACCATCCATACCTTACTCTCTTTAGCTGCTCAAAAAGGGTGGAAAGTTCATCAAATGGATGTGAAGACTACTTTCTTGAATGGAGACTTGAAAGAGAATGTCTTCATGTCTCAGCCAAAAGGTTTTGTTGTGAAAGGAAAATAACATAAGGTATGCAAGCTTGTCAAATCCTTGTATGGCCTAAAACAAGTGCCTCGCGCATGGTATGAAAAGTTAACCGAGCATCTTTTGAAGTTAAATTTTGAACATTTTGATCTTGATGATGCAATACTGTTTATAAAGAAAGTTGGAAGATCCGTTGTGTATCTTGTGGTGTACGTACATGATCTTTTGATGACAGGGAACAATGAGAGCTATATAGCATCCATAAAGAAAGATTTGAAAAAGATATTTGAAATGACAGATATGGGACATCTCCACCATTACTTAGGAATTGAAGTCACTCAACATCCTAAGTACATATTCCTGTCTCAGAAAAAATATGTTGGAGAACTACTAAACAAATTTTGCATGACAGAATGCAACCCTATATCTACTCCAATGGAACAGAAAATGAAGCTCACATCAAGCGAAGGAAAAGAATTTGAGGATGCGACCAAGTATCGACAACTTGTAGGAAGTCTTATCTACCTTACAACAACTAAACCAGATATTTCTTATGTTGTTGGCATACTTTTAAGGTTCATGCATAAACCTTGTGAATGACACTGGTCAGTTGCAAAAAGAGTTCTAAGATACTTGAAGGGGACTCAAGACGTTGGACTCAAGTACTCTAAAGTGGATGACTTCAAAGTTATTGGGTACTCAGACTCAGATTTTGATGGCAATAAGGAGACAAGAGTATCAACTTCTGGATACACTATGAGTCTTGGATCAGCAGCTGTCTCATGGAGATCATGCAAACAATCAGTTCCAACAGATTCAACAACAGAAGCAGAATATGTGGCTGCAGCTGAAGCAACGAAAGAAATACTATGGCTCAGGAAGATACTTGAAGATTTGCAAGAAAAAAAAGAGAACTCCACTCCATTATTGATCAACAATACTTTTGCAATCAAGCTGGCTAAGAATCCTATATTCCATGATCGAACCAAACACATCAACACAAAGTATCGTTTGATTTGACATCATGTAGAGGCCAAGACAGTCCATCTTCGACATTGTTCCACAAATGATCAAGTTGCAGACATCTTCACCAAAGTGCTTGGACGAGAAAAGTTTGAAAGATTCAGAAACATGCTCGGACTTACTAACACCCCTTCATATTAAGGGGGGGATTGTTGGAATATAATCCGTCGGGATTATATTTTGTAAATAAACAAAGGAAAATGAATAGTTATGTAGGAAGCTGAAAAGGCTGGGCGGAATATGAAACTGAACCAGCATTTGTAAATGTATAAATAAATGCTTTGGCTATGAAATAATGGAATCGAGATTTATTTACCTAACAGTTACAAATCTAGGAGGAGACGAGTGTCAAGGGGTAAACAAACTAGCTCCAAGCAGTGGAACATACCTATGCTCAATGCAAGGAAACATGTGTAGGATAACGACACTCAGGGAAAGTCCCCTCCCAGTAAAAAATGGGGAATCAAGCTGCAAAAGATATATAAAATGGCTCTGCTTGGCTGGACATGAGACAAGCTCGGGCTATATGGATGATAATCAAAGTCAGTAAATCTAGCATAAGGCTCAATAAGGTAAGCAAAACTCATGATAATGTAATTACAACTTGACATAAGGGAGTCCTGGGGAAAAGGCTAGCAAAAAAGATCAAGAGGAGTATGAAGCTCTTGTGCAAATTCATGGCGATACTATACAAAGGACTCCCACATCCTAAAGGAAAAATGTCGACATGGGAACCAAATGCAAAACAGGAGCTAACTAGGCTACCCATGTATGGTCAAGCTCTACCATTCACATCATGTCACTTCTGAAAGAAACAAGAAGGTTCAGTGACAAGATAGAATGGATTCATACCTAAGGTTAGAATGAAATGGTCATAAGGTTGTACAAAGTGCAAACAGATGTGAAACCTAACCTATATTCTAGTTTTGACACAATACATGAAATAGGCATGAAAGAGTCAAAACCACGGTCAAACCGTGCTCAAAATGGACTCCTACATCATCAAATAAGTTCAAATGGTCCAAAAATTGTCAGAAATGGTCAAAAACTATAGAAAATGGGTAAAAAAATTTTAAAAATTTCTATAAATAGTAAAAAATTTAAAAATTCCATACCATATGAAAGTTTTACCCAACATAGTGCATTTGAGCTCAGAACTTTCGACGCGAATTCCGGGAGCATCATCCAATGAAATCTTACCCCGTTTGATCCAGGTAAATTATCATGTCCTCCCCTTCCCATTTCATGTAAATTTTTTAAGTTTTCATGGTCCAATCAATTTTTTAGGCCATCCATAGTTGTGCATTTCAGCCCACGCAGAAATCAGGTTTTTTTCTGCATATAGGGCTCGCCATATGCAGAAAAAACACCCAAACCCACGTACATATGCGGTTGTTTTGAAAATAGTTGTGTATGAGGTTGCAAATAAGGTTTTCAAAGGCAAAACTAATCAAAACTCTGGTTTTTTGTGCAGGATGGTGTTAGAGTGGAGGGAAAGAGAACATGGTGATGTGGAGGAGGCCATGCAAGGTGATATTATGGCCCAACAAGCATTGCGAGCGTACGGTTTGTATAAGTTTTGGTGTCTTGGTACCCTGAGGGCTAAACCAAGACTACTCCATCTGCTAGTGAATTACTGGGATCCAGACTCTGAGACTTTTCATATTGATGGGATGTCGCTCAGCATTGAGGTTGAGGACATATACTTTATCACTTGTTTATCCCGATGAGGAGAGGTGGTAAATCTCTGATCTTGTGGGCCAAGAGGTGGATTGACTATTGATGAGTACATAGTTGTGTACTGCTTTCTAGACACAGAAAAGGTTGGGAGTCACATACCGACAAACTCTATCCAGGTTTTGGGACTGAAGGCCATACTATTGGCATTAGGCAGGATAGTTGAATTAGCTTCACTCCACCAGGCCTCTCGGCCACTGATGTTCTATGTGGTGGAGTGTATGAGACCCATAGTGGATGAATGGAGCATGACGATGTTGAGCAATATGAAACAACAGCTTAGTGACTACAAAATTGGTAGGGTGTGAAACTTCAGTTTCGGCAGTATACTGAGCACGTTATTCTTCAAGCAGGTACTGGGACTAAGCCCTAGAGTGGACATTCCTCCACAAAAATTTTGAGATCTAGACCAACGACGTTGGGAAAATGTTATGCGCATACTGGGCGGAGGTAGGGTGGCTAACCCCTACCCAACAAACTTCTTTCCATGGTGGCGGAGGCAGATCATCGCCATAGATGACTACCCTTATGCAGGGATAGACTTCTGTGGTGATATGGACATGCCCCTACCACTATGAGCAGCATATGGTGACATAGGTAACGAATCCCAAACCCACTTTTTAAGTTTTTTGAATTATTCAATTTTTTTGTGTTTTTTGATATATTGACTCAAAAGACATGCTTTTGGCGTGATGACACATAGTGACAATCTGTCATGTGTATGCAGATGTAGGACCATGACGGTCGGATGGTTTCTCTCATCATTGACGGAGGGGAAGAGGGGATGAAATTATGGGTGCGGATGCAGAGTGGATGCTCCAAAGTATCCACATGAACTTTGTTCGTTTGATGCACAGGGTACCCATGGCACAAGTCAAGGACTTGCCTGAGGTCATACACTAATAGGTGGTTGGTGTACCACAAGCATGGGTTTGATTATTCCGATGGTTAGCTAGAGCCATAGTGTGCTATCATGATCAGAACCCCCCTCCTCCTCAGGCTTAGAGACCTAAGAGTATACATTTTTGTACAACCATGTATTATGTTTTGGTGGCTCGGACGCCCCAATTTTGTATTATGACACTTATGTATTTATTTACATGTGTGCAAAAATGTATGTTTGTGATAGGTTCATGGTCTACGAAAAAAATGCCAATCTAACACATAGTTAGCATATGAATCAGCAAATTTATTAAAATTTATTGGAACATGAATGTATGTTATATTTTCAAATTGTCGTTCTATCAATCTAACCCTTAAGAATCTTCGTAATAATGTCGGATCTCTAATGCAATACAAGCCGTTAAGCTGTGAAACCACTAACTACGAGTCAAGACGTACCTAAAGAGAATGAATTCCATGTGAAATAGCATCACACAATAACTCAGTGATGGCACTATATTCATCAACATTGTTTGAAGAAGGCCGTAAACATACGCCTCTTGAAGACAATACCTGACTTGTAGGAGTATAAATCACCCAAGTAGCTGAGGATGAATTTTGAGTGTGGCGGCTAGCACCATCAGTGAATCCTATATGCATGAAAAAATCCATCAACATCTTCCATAAGAAGCGAAATCTAATCAATCAAACTCGATCACCATAAGAAAACCTAACTATGCAATGCAAGTTGTACAATAGTATACAAAAATCAACCCTGGCTGAAGATCATGCATAGTATTTTTTAAGATAGAGCCCATTTCTAGGCTCTGCCAAGGCTTTCCCTTCATAATCCACCAGCTCATAGACACCTTACTCTAACACATGTTTGACCACATAAGGACCATGCCACATGGATTAAACTTCCCTTCCCCCAAGGGTTCTTTAGCTTGATCCCACAAAAGGACCAAATCACCTTCACTAAACTTCCTCGGATGGATAGAATTGTCATATTGGACCTTGATGCGATGCTTATTTACCTCTAGAGCCACTAAGGCATATTGGCGCTGCTCATCAAGCTACTCTAAGTGGACCAAACATTCTTCCAATGCGGAATTGTCTGGTAAAAGCTCTATAGCTAGCTTCAGAGAAGGGATTTTGCATTCAACCGGCAAGACAAACTCCACCCCATGTACAAGCTGATATGGAGAGAAACCAGTGGCAGTCTTAACTGTGGTTCTACAGGACCACAAAGCATGATATAACATGATATGCCAATTCGTCTTGCTTTGTGCGATGGTTCATTGGAGAATGGACTTAAGTGATTTATTCACTGCTTCAACCTATCCATTCACCTGAGAGTAATAAGAAGAGGAGTGCTCCTTATTATACCCTAACTTTGAAGCCAACTCTTCCATCATTTTATTCTGAAAGTGCCTACCATGGTCAGTGAAAAGCTCTTTCAGAATGCCGAATTGAGTAATAATTTGGTTGAAAATGAAATGTGCAGCTGTCTCACCATTGGATTTAACCATGGGAATAGCCTCTGCCTATTTCATGAAATAATCAACAGCCACTATAATGTGGTGATGCCCCCCAGCCGACGCTGGGTTGCAGTCCATAAATTCAAACCCGCACTTGGTGAAGGGACCCGCGGTGACAATAGGATGAAACGGGGTTGGATGCGAGCACATATTACGTGCAAACACCTGGAAAGGGTGACACTTCTTGACCGCATTAACACAATCTTTTAAGATCGACAACCAAAAATATCTTGCTCTCAAAATTTTTTGGGTTGTAGAAAGCCCAGATAAATTACCACCACATGCCCCTCTATGGCAATCTTTCAGCACAATCTCAGCCTCTTGATGGGTTAAACAATGACGCAAAATGGAATCTACCCCACGGTGGTACAAAGTGTTATCCACTATAAGGTAGTTCTTAGCTACATGACATAATCATCGTCGCTCATCCTGTGAAAGGTGAGTAGGGACCTTCAATGTTTGCAAATATACAATGATATCCTCGTACCATGGGTCCAAAGTTGAGATAAGGAAAATATGCTCATCGACAAATGTATCCTCATAAACCTCCTCCTCCTCCAAATTTGGAAAATCAGATATGAGCTCCACAAAGATCAACGATTTCTTTGATTTCGCCAAAATGAATTCGAGATCGAACTCTTGCAAAATAAAAATCCATTTATTGTATTTTCCCCCAATCATCCTTCTAGTGAGGACGAACTGAAACGGATTGATATAAGCTACAACCAAGGTTTGGCGAAGGAGAATGCAATGTCTCAATCTCTGAACCACATGAATGGTGGCCAAGGCAAGCTTCTCCACATGGGAATAATGGATTTCCACATCAATAAGGTTACGGATCAAATAATATATAACATGCTCATGGAGCTCCTCATCCTCCTGAGCCAAAACCATACCAACCGTCTCCATAGATGTGGCCACATAAATCAAGAAATCATAGCTATAGTCAGGTGGACTAAGCATGGGGGATGATGCTAAGGCTTGCTTAAGAGCATCAAATGACTCTTGGGCTTGCTCATCCCAGTAAAAAGGAGTTTCCTTCTTTAAAAGATGCATAAAGACTTTAGTCAAGTTGGAAAAATTAACTATGAATATCCGCAAGAAATTTGCCATGCCTTGAAAACACTGCAAGTGTCTAATATTGCACGAGGGAGACAATTGAACTATTTCCTCATCCTTTAAGGGATCGACTCTTATACCCATCTTGAATATGATGAACCCTAGCAAGCGACCAATAGACACGCAAAATATTCACTTATGAGGATTTAAACGCACTTGGTAATGGTGGCATCTTTCAAATAATAACCTCAAATGGTATGGATGACACACTCTCAAATGAGAATGAGTAGCAAGGTCATCCAAATACACTTCGATAATCATTTTGAGATCATGAAAAATTAAGGTCATAGCCCGCTGAAATGTAGCTCCGATGTTTTTAAGGCTGAAAGGCATCTTCCGATATGCAAAAGTACCCCAAGGTCAAATAAATGCGGTCTTATGTTGATCCTCGAGTTTGATCTGAATTTGATTATATCCAAAAAAACCATCCATAAAGGATAATACCTCGCTTCCCGCACACTCATTCAAAATATGATCAATAAATGGTGTAGGAAAATTATCCTTAGGACAAGCACGACTTAAATCATGAAAATCAGTGCATATACGGATCACTCCCTGCTTCTTATAAACCAAAATGAGATTTGAAACCCACTCTGTCAGGGGAATGGGATTGATAAAATTGGATTTTAATAGTTTCTCTATCTCAACCTTAATGGCGGGTGCTTTTCTAGGATTCACCGCATGCAAACGTTGTCAAACTGGCTTCGCATTCAGATAGGTTTTAATCTCATGTTCGACAATACAAGGGTCAATACCTGGAATTTCCTCATATGACCAAGCAAAGATGTCATGAAACTCTTTAAATAGCTCAGTATACTCCTTGATCTCATTAAGGGAACAACCCGCCCCAATGTAGACGTTCTCAACTTTGCTAGGATCGCGAGAGATATTGATAGGAATAGTAGGTGATAAATTCACCATGTTCCCATCGGCCATCTGACTAGGAGAGCTCAATGGAACCACAAGACTACCAATATTCTCACTAAGAATCTCCCTAAATTCATCACACTCCATCTAGTCAAGTTAAGGAAGAAAATATGATCGATGATGTAACTCTTTCCAAGGTGGCTCAACCCTAGACATGGCCTCAATAATGGTTTCATCCGATGGAAAAACATCATCGAGGCAATCATGTGCATGATAGGACTCAACTGCCCATGCAGGAAGCACATACAGGTCCTCCTCCTCCATCCATGAAGAGGAAGGACTAGGCTCTGCAACTTGATCAAGATTCACTTGATATGCTACCATCATTGCAGGCAATGGCACATCCATTTCGATAGGTCCAATCAAAGGACTCGGTGAACAAAGAATCCAAGGATATTCCATATGGGTAGTGCGAAATGACACCGAATTCAACAAGGATGAAGTGCCACCAAAACTAGATCTGATCATAAGAACGGATGCAGGATAGCTAAAGGTTCCCATAAGAGATGGATACATACCCACACCCACACTCCTAGTTGCCGGCTGAGAATGATCGATAATCAAGATAGAAGATCCTGATGATGCATTAACATTCGGATTATGGAATGAAGTTTGATCAATTGTAACAATCTTCCCATTAAATGGAAAGCATATCACTCGAAAGAGAGAAGAGGCTACTACTTGCATACTATAAATCCAATTCTGGCCCAATAAAATATTGTAGTCAAGGGGCACATCAACCACCTCGACCTCAATAGCGATGGTATTCCCTCCCAATTGGACCTTAAGAGAAGGAATAATCACGTGCGGCTGAAATGATCTACCATCGAAAGCTGTCAACATAGTAGCGAATTGAGACAACTCGGGAGAACCCCCCTTCCAACATGACAAAGACATCATGGAATCAGCAGTGCCTTCATCAATGATAGTGCATTTGACGGTCATATTAAGACACTCTACATGAATCAAAAGAGACACGTAGTAAGGCAAGCGAGGCTGTACTCCCATGGTTTCAAATTTGATTGTTACAACTGATTTTACCACACAATATGGTGAATCACACTTTTATGGCCTTCCCTATCCCTCTGCAGACTCTTTAGACCCCATGGACCATTTTTGTACCTTTGATGTTTCCAATATCATCCCTAAAAACATGCAAAAATTGCCATACATGACTTTTAATCCCTTTCTCGTGTATATACATGGATTTGACCCCTAAAACCGTGTACATCGGGATGTGTGCAAAAGGCCAAATTCTTTTGGAGTTTTCCCTGATGTGGATCCAACTCACTTGTCTTCTGGCCTTCCATATGCCTTGAGATCACTCGGATTCGACCCTTCATTACCCCATTGAAGAGATATATAAGGAACCCTTTGGATACATTGAAGAAGGAGGAATTGAGAGCAAGAAAACTATAGTCCATTGTTGTTGGAGCTTATACTTGAGTCTGCATCCCTTTATCCCTTGGAGCACTTTTGTGTTCTTCCCAAGCTTTCCTTTTGCTTGTGAGCTTGCTATCGAGAGATGGAGGATTGAAGTAGTGGAGGCCCAAGTGGGGGACTCAGTTTCTCTGATTCGTAGACATGCCAACAAAGGTTGTCACTCTTGTAATCTTTGTTTTATATTCATAGAAATATCTTTTCCTGTCCAATAATATGTGTTTAAATGAGTATTTTATCCACGGATTCTTTTAAATGCTTATATGTTATTGATTATATATGCTAGAGTAGGTCTAACACAAATATATATATAGCATGCTTGTCTTGTTTGCTGATTGTTGAGGGAACAATTTATCAATACAAGCTAGAGTTGGAAAGCTCAATGGGGATCTACATCAACCGCTTGGAATAAGGTACGAATCGAGATCCTTTAGTGTTAGATATTTGGTTTCTCTTGCATATAGGAAAGGATTGATTTCTGGAGTCAAGATTTCTGTTGTGGTACCACAAGCCATAGTAATTTCTCTCCGTAACATTGATAACGGAAGAAGAGTTATCATCATTAACCCCAAGAGTAGAGAGCAAGGATCTCCTCTATGGAGGACAAGTATGAAGTACTTCAAGCGTGGACATCGCACAAGGAGTTTGGCCCAAATCCCCGACAATGGAATATTTCTTGGCGGCTTGGGCATTAGGATTGTTCCTTGAACGCTTTAGGACTCCCTTAGGAATGCGAGGTGGAACTTCAGGTTTATTTGTAGGTTTTTCGATACACAAAGGGCTCTTAGGTGGATCGGGTTCTTTTCCAAGGTCTGGTTGCAACGAACCATAATCCTTCGCACGAGTCACAACTTTAGTAGCGTGCACCATGTTGATGAAACCATGACCAGTATTGGCCTCCGACGGATTTCGATCTCCACCATATGCACAATGAGGATCAATGGTCCTCGAGTTAATATTTTGATTGTTAGGTAAAGGATTAATTAGCACGGCTGGGCCTTGTCCTATGAACCTCGAGGCATCTTCCATACGAGGGAACAAGTGAGCGAGGTAGTCATCCTTACATAACTTGAAAGAAAACTTGAGCTTACATTTAGTTTGCTTGTGCTCCCCAACATTACGAGCATTCTTGTCATTATAATTAGCATTTTCATTCTTAGTCCCACCCTTACAATTATTTTTCCCTTTTTTTCTTATTCTTTCCAGGCTGCTAGTTGACCTTCTGGTCCGACGATTGTACAAAAAGTACACTCGTTGATTGGGTAGGTTGAGACAAAGCTGTGGCTTGTCCTGACGCTGATTGATTAATTGACAATTGGATCACTTATTTCACAACTGAATCCATAGGTTTGGTACTTGTAGAGCCCACAATGCCATTGGCATGTGGCCCAGGCTTGACCTTGGGATCGAAACTAGATTGCGGAGCATTAGGTATAATCTCATACAAAAGTCTGGATTGAGCATAGATCAAATCCAACTCTTATGCCCTAAATATTGCTTGTTCGTTGTTCTGGTCTCTGGATGTAGAAACATCATTCGCGATGTAAGGTAACAACGACTTGAGGAACCACTCAAGGAGAAATTTTGATGGTATAAAGGCTTTAATCAACTGCTTCCTTCAACGCCACTCTTGAATATGATCCGAGATATGTGTGACTTTGTCTTGCCGAAAGGTCAACAAGAGTTTTGTACCCACATCGTAACGTACGGGTAGCTGAAAGTGATTTAGGAATGTCATGGAAAGGTCATCAAATAAAGCATATGCCCCCCTTGGTAACTCTATATACCATTTTGTTGCAGGCCTGGTGAGGTTGGGTTGAAATAGCCTCAAACGAATTGAATCGTCATGTAAGGAATTGGAAGAGCACGAAAGGTGAAAAGTAGTGACATGCTCACTAGGATCTTCTTCAGATTTACCCTCAAACTTGGGAATGCCCGAAGGAATCTTGTTAGGGACGGTCGGCCAGGTCAGGTCATGAGATATCGGATCGTTCATAAGTCTCGATAAGTCAGGTAAGTTCAATGTTGCGAGGAAAGGGAGCCTAGGTTGAGACATTCTATGCCATGCTCCTTGGTAATTCTAGTTCATGTAAATTTGATTGCTGTAAATACCATGGCCATGGCCATAATAACCTCCTCCCATTTCACCCATGTAGAGCTGCATGGAAGCATTGTGATGCAGGGTGCCTTGTTTATGCAGTGCTACAAATCCATAATTAGAAGAGTATGTAGGTTGTTGATACCCATACCCATAAGGTTGATAGTTTTGTCCATACTATGGTCCATAATAATGTCCGTGAGAAGCTCCATAAGGTGTCCCATGGGATGTCCCATGAGAATTTCCATAGTTAGGGATATGGGGAACTCCTTGAGATGAAACATAAGATGATCCAGAAATAGGGATATGACCTCTTGACACAACAGGAGGTACTTGACTTTGAGATATTATCGTGCGAGTTGTCGCAGCACGAACATGGCTAGTAGCGATATTCCATCCCGAAGGACCACATGAATGAGGGGGAGGAAGGGTTGTCAAAAAAACATTTGAAGGAATAGGATTCGAGGATGAAGGGACATGTGAAGGAATGTAAGTGGTGTTCCCAATGTTCACCCATCTCAGTTCTGGTATCTGCATAGAATTACTAACACTAGGTCTAGGATGAACATGTGAGGTTGCTTCCACTACAGGGATGGAAGGTGTAATGTGACTACTGCTCCCAAATCTCTCTGCATGGAAAGAAATAGGACTGCTCCTAGATGTAGTTCTAGGATCGACTTCTGAATCGACATGATGTGTTGGATTGGGTGCAGGGATATCAGGCATGCCATAACGAACATGACTAGTGCATGTGGGTTCATAATGAGTCTCGTCGCCTGGAAACCAATACCGATGACCTATGAATGAGGGATCATAACCATATTTTGAAGGTATTTCCAATGAAGGATCATATACGGGAGTAGGATCTTCCTTCCCAACCTCGTGAGGTGGAGAGGACATCCCTGGAATCTCATCCTCGTGATCTCCCATAGTGTGTGAATCAAAGTGAGAAGTAATTTTCCCGGACTGTCTGGTTCTCTCTCCCAAAGGAGGAGGAGACATGGAAGGTGAAAGTCTTGCTAAACGATGAGAATGGTGAGGCATCGTGCCCAAATCCACAATGACTCAAAAAATAAAAAGACTCAATCTAATTATGCAAACCCTAGGCAAACTAGCATGCATAGAGCATGCACCTATGAAATGTAAAGCCAAATCACAAGAAAAAAAGGGTAGGATATGTGATCTCCTGAATGAAGCAGGTATGTCTCACCTAGGAGAGGCTTGAGACTCCCATACACAACAAGCAAAGGTTCGTAACCAATTATAGCGGCCCTCAGCTTCAACGCATATAGAGACTATGTTATCCGACCCCTACTTGGCCACGACACCTGCAGAATAACCTCTACAAATACCCCCTCGATAACCTAGGTAAGGAAACTAAGGTCACCTCAATATAATCAATGCTCAAGAAGACAGTCACAGGTGGGATTGATCATATGAGCAGGGTATCAAATCCTGAAACTCTCGAAAGAGCCCCCAGATATGAATCCAATCCTGGAAATATCTCTGGTGCTACTTAGTTATGACCAGGGGTCATTCCAATCAATAAGCACTCACACTGCCTCATGCTTAACTCCCTTATAAGAGGAGGATCCTGAGAACACTAATTATATAAAGGAATTTCACACTCTCACTTGGACAGACACCTAATTTTTTTAGTTTAGTGGTCTTGGAGAATTTACTCACAATGAACTATCCCAAGACCCTAGAACCTAGTCTTGTTGGTGCACCCTAAAAAAGAAAAGAGTGTAATTCATTTTATTATGCGTTGATTTTAATTGGATTATTACTCAAAAAGGTAAATGGACGTGCAACCAGTGATGTTATGATGCAACAAGAAGTAAAATGCACACCTAACAATGAATGCAAATGCACAGTGTCAAATGAAAAATAGGGTATGCTACTATGTGAAGTGCAAAATTTTTCCTTCAAATGAATATGAAATCATTCCTATATGAAGATCTAACTAATATTCTCCAAGCAAACCTAATGCAAGTACCATGCAAGTGCAAAATGCAAACAATGCATAATGATGCAAAAAGCAAAATTTTTTGTATTTTTTTAATTAAATGAGATAAAAAGGAAAAGTATGACTCTACAACCCTTAGACTCTGCAAGCACTACTAGATAACACCCAAGCAAAGCACCAAGGTAAAAGAGACCTAATGCACTAATCCCAAAACAAAAAATAGAAAATGAAATGACAAGAACATTTTAAAAAATTTAAACTATAAAGTGTCTCTGGTCAGAAACAGGGATGTATACAGAATCCATAAGCATCCAAGAAGACTCAGCAATAATCCAAAATCACCCAAAAACACTTAAGCTTCCCCAAAAAGGAAAAAATCAGGGCATACATGACTGTTCTCAGTAAACCTACGTACATACGCGACTATTCTAGGAAAACCCCTACGTGTACATGCGACTGTGAAGGAAAAACCCACGTATAGGAAGAAAAAGAGATAAAAAGAAGGAAAACAGACAAGCTGAGACAAAATTTACTCCTATAAGACACTATTGGGAAAACATGCCCCAATACCTGACTCAAAAACAAATAAATCAGAGCAATTCAAGAACATTGAATGCCTACAAAACCCCCAAAGGAAATGACGAGGAAGCTCCCCAGTATGGTCGCCAATTCTGATATGGAGAAAACTTCCTATGGCTTGGGGTGTACCAAAACAGACAGAGTAACCCTAGAAGTCAATCCCTTCCCAGTATGCAAGAGAAATAACAAATCTAACACTAAAGGATCTCGATACACACCTTATTCTGGACATTTGATGTAGATCCCCATTGAGCTTTTTCCAATCCCGCTTATGTTAGAAATTTGCTCTCTCAACAACAACAAACAAGAGAAATAAAAAATATAACACTAAAGGATCTCGAGACACACCTTATTCTAGACGGTTGATGTATATCCCCATTGAGATTTTTCCAATATCGCTTGTGTTAGCAATTTTCTCTCTCAACAATAGCAAACAAGACAAGCATGTTATATAATGGCGTTAGACCTACTCTAGCATATATAATCAATAATGTATAAGCAATTAAAAACATCCATGGATTCAATATTCATTTAAATACACATCATTAGATAGGATAAGATATTTCTATTAATATAAATCAGAGATTACACGAGTGACAACCTCTGTCAGCGCGTCTGTGAACCGGAGAAACTGAGTCCTCCAGCTGGGCCTCCACCACTTCAATTCTCCATCTCTCAATAGCAAGCTCACAGGAAAATGAAAGCTTGGGAAGAACACAAAGTGCTCCAAGGGACAAAGGGATGCATACTCAATTATAAGCACTATGACAACAATGAGCTATAGTTCTGTTGCTCTTCAATTCCTCCATTTCAATGTATCCAAAGGGTTCCTTATATAGTGCTTCAATGGGGTAATGGAAGGTCAAATCTGAGCGATCTCAAGGCATATGGAAGGCTAGGAGACAAGTGACTTAGATCCACATCAAGGAAAACTCCAAAAATATTTGGCCTTTTGCACACATCCCGATGTACATGGGTTTAAGGGTTATATCCGCATGTATATGCGAGAAATGGTTTAAAATTCACGTACAACAAATAATGAGTGTTTTTAGGGACAATATTGGAAACATCAAAGGTACAAAAATGGTCCATGGGGTCTAAAGAGTCTACAGAGAGACAAGGAAGGCCATAAATGTGTGATCTACCATGTGTGGTAAAATAAGCTATAACACAAGCCTTGAAAATATATCAAGGTTGGAGACATGAGAAGAACCATTAAACTTAGATGATAAGAACCTTCCTGATGCGTAGTTATTTTCAGTAAGGATGGTGGATAATTACTTATAACACATTCTTCAGTTCTTGAGTACAAATATGGATCCTAAGGATTATACTATTTCATAGAAGAAAGTTTTGGTTGTTAAAGGAGTAGACTATCAACTTATAGCAGGAGAACTATATAAGTTGGGTACTAATGAAATTTTGAGAAGATGTTTGTTAGAACATGAAAGGACTATTATACTAGTAGAATCTCATGATGGGTTTGTAGGAGGACACTATGTGGGCAAGGATACGACACAAAAAATACTAAGGGAAATGATTTGGTGTCCTACTTTACACAAGGATGAAAAAGAGTACTGTAGGTCCCATGATGTATGCCAAAGAGTTGGAAAACCTTCAAGAAGGGATGAAATGCCAATAGTACCTCATGTAACTTTACAATAATTTGAGAAACGGGTTGTTGAATTTATTGGAATAAATAACCAAACCACAAAGACGACAATATAAATATGCATAATGACTGTGACGGATTACTTGACTCAGTGGGATGAGCCTAAACTAGTTAAGGATTGCAGTTCCACAACTATTCTTAGGTTTTTATTTGATAATGTGGTTACTGTATCTAGCTATCCTAATATTTTAATGAGTGATTAGAGATCCCAATTTTGGAATAAGACTATTGAATAATTAACATAATATTTTTAGATCTACCATCATAAGAGTACACCATGCCATCCTTAAGACAATGAAACTATCGAAGCTTTTAATAAAATTTTAGAGCATGCCTTAACCAAATTATGCAATGTCAACCGCAACAATTACTACTTGAAGAAACCAATTGTATTAGGGGCATATAAGACTACTTATAAAAAGTTGATAGTCAAGACACCTTTTAGGTTGCTATATGACTAGGAAGTTGTAATGCCTATGGAGTACATTGTTCCAAGCTTAAGGATTCTTTTATTAATAGAAATGAAGGATATTTGAGTAGTGGAGGAAAGGTTTTCATTGTTATTGAAGTTGGAAGAAGATATTTTTATTGTAGGTTTCCATTAACATGTACAAAAAGAAAGGAAAAATGCATGGCTTGATCGACATATCAAGCAAAAAAAGTTCCAGGTAGGAGACCTAGTTCTCCTCTATGACAATAAGTTCTTGAAACACCCTGGTAAGTTTAGAAAGCATTGGTTAGGACCATATGTGATCAAGTATGTAATAGAAGGGGGTGACGTGCAATTGCAAAAATTGAATAGGGAAGTCATGGAATGTTTATTTAATGGAAGTTGGTTGAAACTACATAAGGAAAATCATACTTTCCTTCATCAATCATGAATAGAGCTGCGATGTCTAGGTGTCAAGTGCACTTGAAATGTGCACTCGATGCTAAGAGGAGTCTAGATGTAAGCTAGGAGTATGAAGATGTTGGAGTTGATTAGGAATGCATGTAGAAATAGAGTTATGTCATAGAAGGAAAAAAAGTGGCACATCAATGACAAAAATCTTTGACTAGTAATGGAAGAACTACATTAATGGCACTAAGGGAAATAAATGTTGGTTTGATTGAAGAAGTCCTGTAGGAAATTCGGTTAGATACCCTAAATATAGGGTTAATGCACTGACAAGACAAGTTAGTGGGACATTAAAATATTAAAGGGATGGGATCAAGCTCATTGTTTGCATAGTGTTGTTAAGAATTGAATCAAAGATAGAGCTGGAAAATCATTGTGCCACAACAGAGTACGCCTGAGAAATATCCTGAGCATATTGTAAAAGAATTCACAGATTTAGGAATGCCAAAAATCCAAGGAGAAATTAAGGTATTTTCAACAACAATGTGATTATTAACTT
This sequence comes from Pseudotsuga menziesii, assembly GCA_001517045.1. Classification (NCBI taxonomy): domain Eukaryota; kingdom Viridiplantae; phylum Streptophyta; class Pinopsida; order Pinales; family Pinaceae; genus Pseudotsuga; species Pseudotsuga menziesii. The sequence continues at coordinate 214,939 of LPNX010472860.1, forward strand.
TTGAAGCAGAATAAAGGTCGCCTCAGATGAAGAAGCTTGAAACTTGTAAGAGGAAGCATAATGCAAAGGATTCGGTGTCTAGCATGTCATCTGTAACAATAAAATAATAAATAATATTAATATTATTTTATTATTAATTAAAAGACTATCTAGAGTCAATAGTCATGCCCTTTTACAAAATGATGCATGACAGGATTATATAAAGCCCAAACCTATGTAGCTATTTATCATCTACCATACATTACATTTTTATTACTATTGATCCATTTATGGACCACTTATGTTACTTACATTGGGTTTTCCTAAAAAAATAGTATTTTACTATTCCAGTGGTATCAACAGGAATCTAGAGTTCCTGATTCAGGTTTTTAACCACTATATTAGGGTTTCCCTAAAAAATAGGACCTTGTCCAAAAAAAAGGAAAAAAAGGGTAAAAGTAAAACTATACATGGTTTCATAATAAGTGGGTTTGGGTTTATTCTCCAACAACAAACAAAAAAAATGATATTTGAACCTGGGTGGGGAAGGTAACAAACATTCCTCCCAACAACCCAATCTACACCATTTTACAAAACTTAAGGGAAAAAAATCTAAAAGTGCATAATAATTTCTACTAAGAAGCAACTGGGATTTGAACTTAGGTGGGGAAGGTAACAATCATTCCTCCCAACCACCCAATCTTCAAGAAGTCTTTAGGGGAAGAAAATTAATTATTTCAACCTTCAAAATTATTATTATTATTATTACTTAATGATTGTATTAAATACAATTATTAAATTACAATAGTAAAGAAAAACAAGACAAAATTGAAGAAGACATGAAGTCAGTCACAAGGAAAACCAACTATCGTCAAAGAACACCAGAAGTCAGGAATTATGGCGAATTCTAAATCAGAATTGCAGTCCCAACTACAAGTAGCATTGGACAAAGTATTTGACATGAAAAATATGGATATTTCTAAAGGATTAATAGAGCAGGAGAATCATTATCTAAAAAGATTTATTGACTGAAATTGAGGAATTATTGAGTAAAACATATCCCAATGAGAATCTACAAAACCAAAAAATCATGAAAGAGACAGTCAAGAATAAAGAAGAAATAAAATGATTAAACAAAATCATCGAAGGCAAAGATGACAAAATCATGAAAATTTAGACGAACATAAGATGCCAAGAAACAGAGAATTTCCTCCTTTAGCAACAGATTGAGTAACTCCAACAGAAAGAGCACAACACAAAAAAGGGTACAAGTTGGAAATTATGAAAGTAAATAACACATTAACAAGTAACACTGAAGAAATAAATTGATTAAGAAATCATAATAAAATATTAATTACGAAGATTAAAAAATTGAAACATAGTCACAAGAAGGAACGATCCAATGAAGACCTCGAAGGAAGATTTCTATAAAATCAAGAAGAAAACCAGTGCCTAAAGAATCTTAATAATAAACTAGAAACAAATCGAGAAGTTAAAAGAGGACAAAAAGACACAAGATGAAAGGTTCGAGAAGTTTCAGAGTAAAAAAATTCCACTGGAGAACAAAATAGCACAAATCTAAAAAGAATAATCTATACTCTTCGAAAAACAAAGTCAATTCAAGGAAGTGAAGGCAGTCCTCCCCGCAGTTCAAAAGGAAGAAAAAAAAAACAACACATATGCCTCACATACATCTCAATTGTAATTGTCTGACCAACGACATGGTCAAAATGAGCATTCACAAAAGAGTTATGTTGATAGACAAACAATTCGACATACTAAGCAACAAGTGAGACGACCCATTCCCTAAAATGATCTCAGAGGTCCGATCAAAATAGACCTAGGATGGACCAGATTAGATACGATGCGACAATTCTTATGGGGAATCCATAACTTGTGTCGTCTTATCTCATGATGTGTCGCAAACGATTTAGAGATGACAGTTCAAGCAAAATTAGGCATTGTTTTCAATGAATATTTGAAGGCAAAGCTTCCCTTAATGGGAAGGCAATGTAGCAATAACATAAAAAATTAATATTAATATTAATTTATTATTAATTAAAAGACTATCTAAATACAGTAGTCATGCCCTTTTACGAAAAGGTGCATGACAGGATTATATAAATCCCAAACCTATGTAACTATTTATCATCTACCATAAACTACCTTTTTACATTATTATTGATCCATTTATGGACCACTTACGTTACTTACATTATTTTTCCCGTAAAACAGTATTTTACTATTCCATCATCAGTTCCACCACTATATTTACCGCCCAGGAAGAATAATGCCAAACCATCTCAATTTTCTAAGTATGCTAAGTATCCACTAGATATGTAGTGTTTCCATCAGGAGTATTAAAGGAAGGAGACATGCTGGGGGAAATATCATATCTTAAGTATGCATATCATGACCTGGATGACAGAAATAAATTCACAAAAATTTTCGTAGACAAGTACTTCATTAAGGTGCAAAACGAAGAGGAAGCCACTTGGGTCTTTGAACCGAAGGAGTGGGCTCAAGGATCGGAAAAGTATGGTATATTGGGCCTCTTTAAAATACCATATTTTGGTCACACCATGGATGCCAATGTCTATGTAAAGATTCTTTTATCATTTGTTCATGGAGGATTTATATGGTCTGACATGAAAATTTCTATTGATATTTATTTAGTGTCGAGGATCATGGGTTTACCATCTACTGGACTAGATCTGTTAATTTATTTTATTAGGAAGGAGAAGGATAAGGAACTTGTCAATAAGATGAAGTATAAATATGAATTGGTGAACAACACTCGAGGCTATAACATAGATTCCATTGATGATAAGTCATTATGATTTGCAACGAAGGAACTTGCTATCAAGTTGTTTAGGAAATGTAACCCCAATTAGGTCTCTACAACAATGATATCATTGGATGAGAAGTGTGTCGAAGGTGTCCAAATGAACTGGGTAATGTTCCTAGTTAATTATTTTTTAAGTGATTGATTCCATGCACAGGAAGAAGGTATTTCTTTCCATTAGTATTAGTTATTGGTATTGATTACATTAGTTGCTTGGGAAGAGCCAAAATATTTGCAGTTTGTAGGAAACATGGGGCATTGTTTAGCTACACAATTTGCATCATTATGGTATAGTGACAAAACATACTAACCGAGAGACACAAACATCACAATTTATCTCTATAGGGAGATTGTCCAGAAGAGTATCATGAAGACCCCTCCCATACTCAATCCTCACATCCTAGGTTTAAAAAAAAATTGCCTAGCTTAAGGCTCGGTCTCAACATATTTTTGTACAAGCAAGGAGGGATACTACTCGGCAGTGGTTTCCTACACAGTATAAGTTGACATAAGAAGATATAAGTGGAATTATTTAGGAATAGCATAAGGAATGGAAGCTTCCATCTCATGTGTAATAAATATCACCAAATAGGTTGCAGACAACAGAGGCTCAATAAGATGGAATATTTGAGCAAGGACAAGATGAACTTAGGGAAGAGGTATTTGAATAAACCGAATGATAAGGTGAAGATTACTAACAATCACATGAGGGAGAGAATGAATTTAGTGTGAAATAGAATGACCCTTTGGTTAAGGACAAAATAAAATATACAGAAATAGAAAAAGGGAAAAGAAGAAAGAGGAAATATCAAAAGGGAAACAAAGTTCTATCGCTGACTCAAGATGATATAAATATTTTAACGAAGATGTTTAAGGAAACCATTGAGGACATATTTGGTAAAGATTTTAACGAAGATTTAATTCATGTTGATTTGAATTTGGTAGAGATACCTATGCATATATTGGATAATCTACACCATAAAATTTTAGAGATAATCAAAAGTTGGGAATAATATTCTTTTGGATCGATGTTGAAGCATGGAGCAGAAATAGATGAGCTCAAAGATGATTGCAGTGATGATTTTAATAAACCATACTTATTTAAAAGTGTAAAAATGTTGGAGAATCTTACCAATTCTTAAAACGCCAACTATAAAATGTTTGGCGATTATTTTCAAAAAAAATATTTTAATTTCCAAGGATTTTATATCATTTATATAATAATTTGGCAATTTTTAGGGTGAAAACATTTTACCCCATCAAAATTGGGTGAAATAGGGCTTCAAAAAATGCAAAATGAAGAGACGTTTTTTGGAGAAAAGCATGGAAAAACAGCCCATCGGCTAAATTTCGCCCCTAAAATTATCCCTAGATGAATGTAAACTACTTCAACAAGAGTAGGATGAGATAGCTAAGCATAAGGAGGAGCTACATAAAGTCATTGAAGAAACATGCAGTGCATCCCTGGAATTTGAAATGACATATGAAACACCAATTTAAGATAGAAAGACAAACCTGGGGGAAGCCATTAAGGTATTTTGAGTGTTGATTAGTGAATAGGAAGCAAAACTAGTGCCTAGTACACCTTAGGAAGTACACCACCAAAGAGAAGATGCAATAGAGGCCTCCGTAGATAGTATTGAGGAATTAAATGAAGAATGTGCCAAGTTATTTGATGAAAGTTCATGGCATGAGAAACATTGATGGATGATGAAGTTCTTCAGGAAGTAACAAGAAAATTGGAAGATGCATAGAACATGGTTGTGAAGTTAAAAGATCTCATAAGGGCCCTACCACCAGTAGAAATAATGTCAAAGGTAACAGAAAATAAAAGACTACAGGAAAAAAATAATCAGCTAAGAGATGAACAATAGGTTATGAACTAGAGGTTGTATTCATTGTAGAATGAAGCAGTGGGAGTATCTGAAATTATTCGAGGAGAACATGCATATGTAAGGAAAACTATGCAGATGGATGAGGAACTAGGAGAGTAGGGTGATAAAGTAAAAGGAACTGTTGAGACAACAAAGGAGATATAAAACAAGTTTTTGGAGACATGGAAGTCTCTCCAGGAGCAGGCTTGAGTGGCTCAAAATGAGCCACAAGTGAATGTTAGGGGCCTGTTGGCCCTAAGATATTTTGAACAAATTTTGAGTAAGTTTTGGTGTGAACGAGGGTAGTGCAATTAAATGGTCAGAGGGAGAGAAATACACAAAAGTAGGAAGGACCTCAACATAGTGGCTAAGAAATAAGGAAAGAAAAGGGTTAATCACATCAACCGAGGAAGCGGTTAGAAGTATTTAGGGTTTTGGGTCCACATTGTGGTCCATAGGGGTTATGTAATTGGTTATATATATATAAAACCAATTACATAACCCCTATNCATGTAGAATAGGATTGATAAGATTTGCTTCATATGATTAAAATAATAATGATAAATGAAAATGATAATAATGTGTTTGATCTAAGTTATAATATTCTCTATGCAATTGATGCATGCATTATGTTGTCTCTGTGGCTTAACTGATGTATGTAGAGCTCTTGTTAGTGGTTTTATTGGTAGAACATATTTCATCCCCTTCCCTATTGTAGAAAAGTGGTTCCTACAGTTCCTAAAGGTGCTTCATTAATACTTCAATTGCTTGCAGGCGACACCTAAAGGGCCTGTATCTTAGGATTTGTTGGTTTGTTGTTAGTGAACTTCAATCTTCCCATATTTGAGGCAATAAAGTCACCCCCAAATTTAGGGTTTTGAATCATGGTTGAATTAGGAAGTGAATTTGAGTGTGGTTTGTCCCATTAAACTCATTAGAAAATAGTCTACGAGGGTTATTTATTCTGAAACAATGCACTGCATAAGTATGTGGTCTTGTCATTTTTACAGTCATGCAAGTTTCAAGAGAAATCTTGCGTAGGTATCTGCAGGTGACTAGATAAATAAGTTTCACTAGTAACATAGGTTTCCAATGCTTTTAGTTGCATGGTTTTCCATTTGCTACAAGAAAAAAGGGCTATAGTGACGGCCAAAACACATCCCCATAACTTCATCGGTGATGGTCAAAAGGTCCTTCATCACCAAAAGATGAGCATCGCCAAATGTGGCATAGCCAAAAGGTAAGGGGATATGGAGACAAGCTAAGTTCATCACCAATAAGCATTGTTCACGAGGACCAAAAATTGCTCCCAATTCCAAACGTTAATAGTGACACATGTTTAATGAACATCACCATAATCTCATTGGTGAAAATTTAAATGTCTTATGTCACCAAAAAACTGAACATCGCCGAAGGAAGCATAGCCAAAATAAATGAGATATGGAGATGTGCTAAGACTGTCACCAATAAGCATCAATCATGATGGCTAGGGACTGCTGCCAATTATTTAGTACAATAGTGACATATATTTAATGGATGTCACGATAACCACATTGGAGATGATTTAAATTGGCTCCATCACCAACAAACCAAACATTGTCAAAGAAACTATAGCCAAAAGTAGACCCATTAATCCCATCACCAATAAGCATCAATCGTGATGGTTAGAGAATGTCACCAATTCCAGAGAACAACAACAAAATAGATTCAATTATTGTCACCCTAATCTCATTGGGGATGGTTTAGATGGTCTGCGTCACAAAAAATGAACGTTTCCAAAGGCGACGTGGTTAAGAGAAAGAAGATATGGATATGCGCAGTGTCCATAACCAATTGTGGTCACTAACCATGACCAATATAAAATAACTATAGTGACGTATCTTTAATAACTGTCATCATAACATCATTGGCGATGCATGAGAAAGGATCGTCACCATTTGGATTCAAATTAAAAAAACATTTGTTATAGATCTTCAATGATAGTCATTGATGTTTTATTAATGGTGATGGTCACAAATGAACATCACCGTTAGTTTCTGCAATGGTGACGTGCAAGGAGTTAATTATCAGCATTGAATTTTTCAATAGTGACGATCACAACTTTAAACATCATTGTTAATTTTTGTAATCTTGATGCACAAAAAATTAAATGTTAGCTCTAATTCAAATTTTAAAGTGAGACTTGAGGCTCTGAACTTCTTGTCTATTTTAGTATGAATTTAGAAGTGACTTTGTGGTGCAACCGCACATGGTTCTATAAAAGATAAAATACTACAAGACTGAAGCAACACAACACATAGGATCTTTCAATAAACAATTTCAAACACTCTTCCAAACACAAAAAAGAACATTAAAGTTTCTCATTCAAGTATATGCTTAGAAAATGACAAATTACATGGCAATTACATAGCTTGAGAGGAACTCTTGATTCACAGAAAACTTTAAAATGCCTCAAGAAGTGTTTATAATTTATCAACCAAAATTCAAATTTTAAAAATTATTATAAATATATCATATCAGTTGCTCTGCCTACTCTTCCCATCTCGTTCTTCTTCTCTTCTCTTATCTATTCTCCATCTTCTCTTCTTCTGCCCTGGAATTGCTTGGCGGTAGTTTCAACCGTTTACTTCCAAAACTTTGTTCCTTGATTAATTTTGGTCATCAATAACTTAGATGGTAAATCGTTCCTCATTGAGTAATTCTATATTTGAGCCTTGGTGACATTAAAACAATGGGTCAACTAATCTCCAAAAGGGTGCCACACAACCCTCTACATTAAAAAATATCAAAATCTCATCTAATGATCTCTACTAACCATATTTTTTTAAATGGAATTAAAAGAAAAAAAATCAAATCAAATAGGAACCGTCGAAACTTAATCACTCCAATGATCCAATCCATTAACACATTTTTTCCCATGCGTGCACCCAAAACATGGGTTGTCTACTTCAATGGTCCTGATTATCCTAGGATCTTATCCCAGATGTTGGTAGGGGTCCCTGATCGTGCACATACCCATGGATATCCCCGGCTGGCCATGGACAACTACGATTAATTGTGGGCCATCACTAGGGCAAGACTGAATCGCCCAAGACAACTCATGGAAGGAAAGCAAAATCACGAAGTCATGTCCCAATGACGGTACAAATTGAATCTCGCAATAGCTGCAAAGTAAATTATAGTTGTCCACGATCTTGAATGGTAAAAAAACAAGTCCCATATGAGTTTGTGTCGTCAACGATCCATATTAAAAGTGCAACAAGCAAAAAATAGATCTCAACAATCCATGATAGCTAGATAAAAATTAAAGCACACAAGAGAGCTAGTACTCTAATAACTTGATTGACATTTTAAAGAATATATACACCGTTCATGGGATATCATACCTTCGCTGAAAAAGTAATATTTATGGGTACAACTAAGCACCAACTTAAATATCCATCGAAAAAAAGTAAGTCAGAAATTTCACCGATATATGTCTTTACTGTCGTCTACAATGATTATCATGATATATACCGCAATCTAGACCATTTGCACTAACTATCCAGCCAAATTTCCGACTAATTTCCTCTAATTCAAAAAAGGTGTCAGTCACGAATCACATCATAAGGAATCACACTAAGTTCCCTTATGTATTGCACTTTTCAATTTACATACATCATAAGGAATCACATGTGGGTAACTATTATCAAATTTATCTAGTCATTTCTCATATACATGTATTGTGGCTAGAGCCATTTCTTCTTAAGTTAAGTTCCAACCAACATCAAATCATTTCCCTGACAACTTATCGTTCCTTGTGTAATTTATTTCTTTCAAGGTAACAGAGTCTAGATTTCAAGCTCATTTCCTTATCCAAGGGTGTTTTGCAAAGAAATTTTAACATAAAACAAATTTTCCTCTAAAATACTTGATGGATCAATTACCAAAAGCATTTCCAAAATCCTTGAAAAATTTATGGGAATACTAGGTTGACATAGAAAAGATTTATTGAAGTCAATTTTGAATCAATTTCATATAAATGCCCTTGTTCCTCAAAGGGGGGATTCCAAGTTCCAAGTCCACCTTCCTCATATGATAAGTCACTGTCATCATCACATCATCAATAATTACGACGATAGTTTTATAATTTCAGAGAGATATGGATTTATCAAAATACACAAGAAACCAACACATTTACCACCTTGATGCATTTTATGGGTGTCATCACTGTAGTGAAGATTCAGGTCATCTAGACTATTTTCCCAGTGATCAAAACAATTAGCGAGGAAAGAAGTGTGAAGTACACGTCGCGGGAGGAAGGCTACATAGACGGTGGAGATTAATTCCGGCATAGATTGTGGTCATATGGAGGATATTTTCCTCGCGAACGACCTAGATCTTCCCCCAGCTTTAGATCATACTCGTTGGAGGATGAAGAGACATGCGAGATAAATGGGACTACGCCAACAACCATGATCGCAGGATTCAACGACATTGACGATCCATATTTCGTTGCATGGAGAGGGTAATCGTCATGCCTATCGATGTTCGTCGACAATAGGTAAGTAATTATGAAATCTGAATTAAATAAAATTAGTGTTCGAAAGGCTTACATAATTGATAAGGGAAATAAATTTCTTATCAAGAAATACCCTGTGATTGACATGTGCAATTAATTACAAAATCTTGGAGACACTTATATATACTAGGATCTCTTGTGAGTGTGCCATCCATTTTTTTAAAAACTGCAGTGCGTGGATTTTGGTCTCCCATAGGTTTTGATGTTTTTCACAAATCCTAGTGTAATACCTGTTATTTATATGTGAACAAAGCCTATAGTTATTATGTGTGATTTATTTTGAAAACCATATGTGTGATTTATTTTGAAAACCGGTATTTGCTTCTAGCTGGAGCATATTTCCAAGGTAGCCATCACAGTGCATCTCAGTTTCATGGAGGAATCCATGGAAAATCGATGTGGTTAGGGGTAAGTTGTAGCTGCATCTGTCTCATCTTGTAATTCTTTTGAGCTCCATGCTTTTTCCTTTGATTTATTACGAAAAATGTTTTTTATTTTTTATTTTGCGTCTTTGTATAATTTTATTTCTCAAAGGTGTACAAAATTACAACTGTAGAAATATTCCAGGCATATATTTTGATGGCCATGCTATCTTGAAGATGGCATGTCATGAATATGGCCCTATTATCGTCCAAAAAAGTAATGGATCAATTGTTGCTACATTGACGGCCTTGAAAGTTCAAAATATAGTCATGGTCATCCCTTGTTGTTGCATCTATACAAACCATAACCTTGATGAACGTACAAGGGACAATCGTTGCTGGTTATTTTAATTTAAATGTAGTTGCTAGGACTTCAATGGAGGCAACCACTAACCTAATTAAAAAAAGCTACTTTCAATGGAATACTTAATCATAAATACATACCAAATCAACCCTCATTACAATCATGCCAAACAAACCATGACTTTATGTGAGGTTCTGTGTGTTCTCGTTGCTCATAGTTTCTCTTAGATTCATGGGTTCGATTCCTATTAAAGCACTGTTTCCACACTTAAACATGGCCTTGTTATTCTGCAAAAAAATAATGGATCATTGTGTCTTGTGGAGGACCTTCTGTCACAGTTCCTACATACACAAATAGTCTATCATAATATTGGTTTATATCCCATTTGTAACTTTAAATATTGTGTATCTAATAGATGTAAGACAATGCCTCCCCCACACATTGATTGTTCCTGTTGGCATGCCCCGTCGAAGAAATCCCTCTAGATATATTTATTGAATGCTAGTTTTATTTATCATGCAACCATATTTGATTATTTTGCATGTTGTTTTTTATTCAATTTCTTAGTTTTTCTTAATTTTGAAACAGTAAGGATGTGCTTAGACATGGGGTTTTATTTGGTTTTGCAATTTATTTTTTAATCTGGGTGTTCAGGTATAACACCTTTTTGTTTTGGACTTCAATATACTTTTAATGATTATTGTGCTTTCATTGTTCTTCAATACTTGTATAGCTTACTTTGTTCAAGTGTTGCAATCCATATTTGTAGGCAAAAAAAGTGTGTCAAAGAATAAAATACATATTACTTTTATGTAAGGTATATAAAACCATAGAGGCAAGGCGCACCGATAAATAAATTGGCAATAATAGACGTGACACAATTTCAGGTAAACATTTAAAGTGTTTAATAAAAAATATAATTATACAATTTTAATCAAATATTTATTAACATGCTTTACTATAAAAGATAAAACGAGGAAAATACTCCCACAAAGGATAGCATCAATTCCACTGTCCCTCAAGAATGTCAATCTAGTTACCATAACGGTGACAACAATGATGATGAACATAGTCCTAAGGAAAAGGTAGAAGAATCAATGCAAGGTATGATCACTTCACGACTTTATATCTTCTGCAAAAGTACTTTTAAAAAATTCTATTAATGAATCAATATTGTCATTGTCTAAATGGGTATGGTTTAGTTTTCCAGTAAATGTTCAACATGAACCATCAGTACTACAAGAGCATGGTTTTCAGTAGGAACCATCAGTACAACAAGATGAGGTATACACTAGTCCTACGAAATTGATGAATGAACCTAGGGTTGCACGTTTGGAGCATAAGAATGTCATGGATAAGGTTGCTAGACAAAAGTAAAACAATGCTTAACTATAGGATCAACCTCATGTGGTAGGTCAAGTGTACCATGGAAAATATATTGAGCATTTTCCTTTTTTAGTAAGTGTTGTTGAACACATCATATTGGTCCTTACGATCATAATGATAAGGTCAACCAAGAAATAGGACACAAAAATCCATATCAGTCACATCTCAAGTCTTCTTTGGATCCATTGTCAAAGATACAAGAAATGGAGAAATCATGGGAGATATGTGCATGTGTGATAAAAAAACCATCTTGGGATTTTGGGGGAGTATTGATGCTAGAATATGGTGACTTTATTGAGTCCCCTTGGCTCTTCATAAACCTTGTATTCACCAAAAACCTTAATGTGAGCATCATCGTCTTCCTTCTTAGGAGACTGTACTATTAGAGTTTTATTATTCAATTTGAAAAAATTAGACATATCATGTCCTTGTTTCTTACAATACCGTCAAAACTTAGCATAAGTATCAAAATAATAAGAAGAAAATTGAGAGAAAGTTTATGACCCTCTAGTAGTAAGAGTTGTAGGTTTCGATGGTGTTGATCTAAAAACATTGAAGGAGGATGAACGTTTGCAAACAAGGAAAACTTGCATGTTGTTTTTATTGTAAACCTTAAGTTTTGGACTTCATAGATTTGATTCCATGCTAAGGGTATCACCATGCATTGATGGGACATTGAATAAATGAGAAGTTCCAATAAATAGATATGGATAAGATGAGAAAGTTGAAAGGTTTATTGGGGGAGGTTGGCTCTTTTAGACACAGATAACCCCAAAGTTCATCTTTGGAGTGACGCAGATGATTGTTTAAGGTGAGTTATGATAAGCTTCTAGGTCCTACTCAGTTTTATCCCATCATCTCTATTGAAAGTGTTGTCCCACTTCTCAATTTCCAATTATTATCTCACTCTTCTATTAGTGTAGTGTCTTCTTTGTAAACCATTCCTGTGTCATCTATGTGAATGTGATGAGAAGTGTTGTGAGAATTCTTCTAAGCGAAAACATATTTGGAAGCTCTATTTCTAATTATATCTGTTTCATTCTCTTTAATATGAATATATAATGGCTTGATTGTTTCATCAATGAACCACTTTCCACATGAATAAGAATTGAGCATACCATTTTATATTGCCTTGGGTCCATTTATCTCTTACACAATCACCAATAAATAATTATGTGATAAAAAATGGGAAAATCTACATCTGAAAAAGAGATGATGCCATTCCTCACTCAATTCAAACTTGACACCCTTATTTAATAGGGAGGCACTTACAAATAAACACTAACCATCATAGTTCAAAATATTCCCTTAAAAGAAGGTTTCCCTTTTCAAAGATACATAAGTGGGTTACTAAAATATGAGGTTTGATTATGAGATTATATATAAGAATGATCAAGAAAATGTGGTGGATGATGCATTTTATAGGCAATATGAATATGAGTGTTCTCCTTTAGTGTTATCCTTACCAATTCCAAATTGGCTCAGGGAAGCATGTCAAGAATGGATAGCCAATTAAATCATAGAAAATCATCCAATGAATGAAGGAATATTTGAACCCTCCTATAGTTTATACATGGAACCAAGATACATTGCGCTATAAATATCTCTTTTTTATGGTACCACATTTAGCCTTAAAACAAAGAATCTTAGAGGAATTACATTCATCAGTAGTGTCTAGTCATTCAGGCTTTCATACAACCTATGAATGGATTAAGTGATCCTTCTTTTGGGAAAGAATGAAACTTAACATCTAAATATTGATAAAATTCCTTGTTTGTGGTTTCATATTTACTGAGTACTTCCTAGGTCCCAGAAATGGATAGCACACTTCACACTAGAGAGTGTATTATTCATGCACTAAAGGACAATTTGAATATGGATAAATATATAATGAAACAATAAGAAAATCAACATCACTACAAGCAATCATTTGCAGAAAGGGATCAATTATTTATTTGACTCCAACCTTATAAATAAACATATGTCAAAATCCATCCCTACCATAAACTAGTTTCGAAGTTCTATGGGCCTTATCAGATCATAAAACACATTTGACATGTGGCATAAAATATTTCTCTACTAAATCAGTCTAATATTCACTTGGTATTTCATGTATCATGCCTCACAAAGGTGGTGGTCTCCAACTATAAAGTGCAAACCAAATTACCAGAATTTGATGAGGAAGGTTCCATTTGGTTCCATCAAAAATAAATATTGGATACTAGGAAACATCAATTGCACATATGTACAATCCAATAAGTGTTGATACAGTGAAAATATATGCAATGTGAATGTTCCACCTAGGAACCTAAAGGGATTATGTAGAATTTCCTTATCTTTAGCCTTGAGGAAAACACTTATTTTGAATGGGAAATGAATTTCAAGGTGCCAACCTAACTCCTTTAATTTTTGAATGTGATGAATGAGGCCACAACCTTTGAATAAGGCCGAGTAGTTAGTAGTAGACTATTAATGTAATACAAGTCTCTCTACTAACTAAGGACAACTAGGTATTTGGTACCGATTAATTATTGATCAAGTCAAGTAGTTAGGGTTTTGGGATATTGAAATACTATTTAAAGAGCTAAGATGTCATGGATTTTTTTATCAATGATTATTGTATTGGATCTCTACTCAAATGAATTGTCAACCAACCATAAAACACATGTGAACATTGCTTTCTAAAATGATTATCATAATACAAGAGTTATTTCTATAGAATTCCTCTTGTATGTATCCTTTGATCAATTATTCTCTAGTATAATATTATATTTCATGCATATTTTACGTATATATATATTGTCATTGTTGTAATTTGCATGGTTAAGTCCACCACAACAAGGAATATTACATATAGAATGTTTTAGTGGAGGATTTTAGTGTTACAAGATTAGATATTGTTTTTTCGACAAAAATGTCCATTATTAACATTGGGAAATCCACAAAGAGGGACTTATAGTCCCCTCACTTCACCAATACATATACTTTACAAAATTTTACTTTTTTCCTTTGTTCCTAGTCTTGAACAAAAGTCTATGTGATTCTAATGGTTGTAAGGTCTTGGATCTTGGTGCAACCTACACACAACCAATTACAACATGAATAACAATATGTATTTTGAGTTAGTTTCTCTATGGTGCTCACCAGGTAGGAACAAATTAAGAAACCAATAATTAGATCATTAAACCAAACTCTGCAAATACTTTGTCTCTAAGGATGATGTCTTCGAGATTGATTTTGAGGCCTCTATTCTATGTGCATTCCAATCTGAATTCAGGTTTCTTGTGCTATGTTTAGGTTTGATTTACCCTACTTGGTTTGTAAGTTATGAAAACTTAAGGGAAACCAAATATAATACTCAATTACATTTGTTTCCAAATGAATCTGATATGCAGCTTGGCTGCAACTGGTCCTCCACTCAATATATATTCATTGGATTTGAAGGGGCACAATTTTCAAGTATCATGTGGCTCTTAGAATTACAATTCAAGTCTCAATTTATTTCCTTTTGAGATAATGGAGTTCGATGAAACAATAATGGGAAATGTCCACGAGTTATAGCAAGTCAAAACCATGAAAAAAAATGAATCTTGGTAAATACACCCAACCTCCATTTTCCAAGAACATCTTTGGCATTCCTTCCAGACATGGAGAGACATAAATATTTCAATAGTGTCATTTACTTTGTGGGTCCACCTCGAAAATTATGTGCTATTAATTTTTTTTCCATCCTAGGATAAATCCTTTGACAACCTAAATATAATGAAATAAAATTCTAATGCATGCTTCCCAAATATCTCATATAAGAGAAAGTGAAAAAATATTGTATAAACATTTCCATTATCATAACTATTTTTCGCATTTAACTTTGCTATTTATAGGCATAGGACATGTTGGGATTTGAAGTACACTAGAGATCTTTGAGTGTAGCAGTATTAACATGTAGAAGATACAAATCAGAATCAACATAATATGCACCAGACCTGTATATGATAACAATTAAATCAGCATTGAAGAGGTTGGAAATGTTTCTTTGAATTTGAACCACCAACCTACGACATAACATAAAATATGACAAGAAAAGTGTAAGAGAACAAAGGAAAGATAAAAGTTCCCTAAGAAAAGAGAAAAATACCCCATGTAATGATAAAAAAAGTTAGTAAGGAGAATTCCTAGTGAATGATAAAAGTTTCCTAGCCAATGATACCCTAAGCAATACAAATTCACCCTACGTAATGATAAACATTCTCGAGGCAATACAAATTCACCCTCGAAAATTATAAAAACGTCCTAGTTGACTGGTACACCCAACTAGTGTTAGAATTTTAATGGCTATACTAGATCTTTAAACATTTATCATCATAATCATAAGCAATAGGATAATTGAAAGAAAGACAAGCATAGAAACACAAAAAGAACACAAATATTTTCATCTTAGAAACCACAAAGGAGAAAACCCAACAACTTATTTAGTATATATTATCACTAAGTGAAATTCCAACCAAGATAGGATAAACCACAAAGACAACATCTTCTTCTCTTCTCCAGAAAGCCTCTTATTCTCTCTCACGTGCACTTCCTTGAGTGTAGAGTGTATCCAAATGAGATGAACTCCCTCTCTATTTATACTCATCAAGTGAGTGACCTTTTTACCTAACTAGGCCGACATGTTTCCCTAAATAGGGACGAACTCCTAGGGAGACTCAAAATAACATTTATATAAGATTTCTTGTTTTAACTATTGCCTCAACTTATAATAGAAGGGTTACATTGATTCTTTCAAATACATTTACATGACCAATTACATCAATAACATCTCCTGAAGGATGTACAACAATAATACAATAAAAGTACAATAAGAATATATTCTGAAGTCACATTTGTCAACAACTAGAAAGCCTAATATTTATCATACAAGGTGAAAATGACCCTGGGGTAAGAAAAAACGTTCACTAATAAAAGAACTCTCCCAACAAATGAATACTAGTTTGGAGAGAGAGAGAGAGAGAGAGAGAGAGAGAGAGAGTAGTTCCACAATCACCCACAAAACCCCAAAAAACCAATTCAGAAACTTCCTACATAAATGCATAAACTCTAAGATCAATCCATTGTTGGAATATATTAAACCCACTCACAAATTAGGATAAAATAATTAATCATTATTTGATTAATTATTCACCCACTAGCTTAATTAGTTGGCATCCACTTGCACCTTAAAGTCAATACATGCCATCTATATCCTTGGAATGATTTATTTCTAATTCTGGGTTGATCTTGACCACCTTTTGACCATCCAGAATTAGTATACAACACTTTACAGCAGATTCTGCTTTATTCTGATTTTTCTGCTTTTCTATGGATAAGATAAAAGTTAGTCAACTAGGAAACTGGCAGCTTTTGTTTCCAACCCATCCTCCATTATTTTTTCTCCATTTTCTAGGATTAGCATGTTTTTTCCATCTCCTTGACAAATCCCTCATGCTTTTTCCAACTCGTTAAGTCCTTGATAGATTTGGGAAGTGCTTTAGCCACCTATGGGGGTTTGCTATATTTTGGTAAGTCAACATTTTTGAGCTTTATGAGTTGTTTCCATACAATTCGATTTTCCTATGAGGGATGTACTATTTATGTACACTATTATTCATCATTATTCAATGGAAGGATACATACCAATATTAATCTCTTCATTTATGTGATTCAGTCTCTTTTCTTCTCTTTATTTTTCCTGTGTAAGCTTGTGAGAATTCTCAGTAGCAAGATCTATTTCTTTTTCTTCTTCTTAGCATCATTTCTCATAGCATTGATCTATTATTTATACATGGTATCAGAGCTACAGGGAGAAAAACCTTGCCATATTCTACATGGCATCAAAGAAGCAAGGTTGATCAAGTTCTACAAAGTTGAGGAATGCATCCAGACTCTTATCCCTCTTTGAAGAAGAGCTTGTCTAGCTTACAAGATTTTCTCCTAGTTTTTTTTGCAGGTTGCAGAGAGTATCTACTAGAGAATATCAACAACTTCAATATGAATTCAAAATTTCCTCTACTATCTCCGTTCAACTATTCTGATTGGAAGCTAAAGATCAGGGCATACTTGAAGAGGCAATGTCTCTTTGATGTCTCTATTGGTGCATTGAGCGAACCTGAGTCTTACGAAGAGAATATTGATTGGATAAATAATTGTGATAGACCTTATGGAATTATGTGTTCGGGAATGTCTCCAAATATACCTCATCTCATAAGTTCTGCTGAGTATCCATTTGAGCTTTGGAAGAATTTGGACAAAGCTTTTGGTTTGCAGGAAATAAAAGTTGAAGCATGGAGCGAACCTAGCATCTCCTATTGTTCTCTCTCTCAATATTTCTTGGCCTA
Organism: Pseudotsuga menziesii; assembly: GCA_001517045.1. NCBI lineage: Eukaryota > Viridiplantae > Streptophyta > Pinopsida > Pinales > Pinaceae > Pseudotsuga > Pseudotsuga menziesii. The sequence continues at coordinate 232,681 of LPNX010472860.1, forward strand.
TACATTCTCTAATAAAGTTGATCATGATGAAGAAGTTTCTCACACATTTCATGTTGTTTCTACCCTCTTTGATTCGAATGCTTCCTCCTTCAATCAAGAAGCAAATATTGAAGAGCCATATTTTTCTATGTCTCTTGAAGGTGATTTTTCTTCTTGTGATACTATTGATGAAAAAGAAGTAAGATATGGAGCATCTATTGATATTGATTATGATCCTATAACGCATTCATTTTTCTCTATATCTCCTATCTTAGATTCTGAGATATATGTGTCAGATTCTTCACACCTTGTGCATACCTCTCTCATTGATGGTGCGCAACCCAGTGACTTCCAGGATGTTTCCTTAGCCACATCAAGACTTATGTGTGTCATACCACTTACCTTACTTGATCTCATTTGATTTATCATATCCTCCTTTTTTCTTGGCATCAATACTCAAAGCCTTCTTGAAGATTGTGAACATCTCATTATTTCCTCCTTTCATACAGAGGATTCATTACCAGTGTATTCCCATGAGTCTATTGATATGCTTATATCTGATCCTTTGGATTCTAATTTAGAAGCATATTTTCAGGTTGATACACATATCATACCACCATCCATACCATCTACCATACCTCTTAATAATCCAAAGACTATGCAAATCCCAAGTTCACTAGTTGATTCCTCATTGGTCTCTTATGCAGTGATATTTATCTTACATGGTTTGAAGTCTTTCCTATATTTTAGTGGATGGTTATCCATGTCCTTAGTCGTATTTGGAATTATATTAAACATGTTTGGATATGTTCTAAACACTTATGGTTCAGATCTTATGCCCATTCATCATTCATATTTTTACACCTATCAGTTTTCCCCAGTTGCTCAAATTTTCCTAGTCTAGCCCTATATCCTCATGGAGCCACTGAAGCCCTTGTCCTTGCTGTTCCATATGCTAATATTTCTGATATATCATATTTTTATCAGCCTCATATCAAATATATATGGGTGCTGCATCGTATTGAAAGATTGACATGTGATTCACATCACAATTTTGCAGCTATTCAAGGAATTGGGTGTGAAATAAATTGTCTTAATTTTTGTACTCTTTGGGAAGGAGTATGCATAGATCTCTTTTCCATTTCAGATTATGTTTGTAGATCAGAATTTGACAGCAGAAAGAAGCATTCAAATAATTCTCCTACTTCATCAGTTGATGAGATACAAGGAGTATCTCCTCTTCCTTCTTGCAGGTTCTACACTCCAGCGCATGATCATGGAGTTCATGATTTCTTTAGCAAATCCTTCATCCAAAAGTAGTTCAGTCAGCTCATTAAAGTGAATATGAGGATATGTTGAACACATATTTCAAATTTTGTACCTTGTCCTATCTTGAGGGAGGATTTTCCCCATGTGGTTTTGCCTCTTTCCTCACTTTTCTGGACATAATAATTGATAAAGGGTGACCATAGCCTTGTTGTTGGGCCCTATATGCGTCCATATGCATCCATATTTTTGGTCATACCATCATAAAGTTAGACTTATAGGGGGGTGTTGGAATATATTAAACCCACTCACAACTTAGGATAAAATAATTAATCATTATTTGATTAATTATTCACCCACTAGCTTAATTAGTTGGCATCCACTTGCACCTTAAAGTCAATACATGCCATCTATATCCTAGGAATGATTTATTTCTAATTCTTGGTTGATGTTGACCACCTTTTGACCATCCAGAATTAGTATACAGCACTTTACAATAGATTTTGCTTTATTCTGCTTTTTCTACTTTTCTATGGATAAGATAAAAGCTAGTCAACTAGGAAACTGGCAGCTTTTGTTTCCAACCCATCCTCCATTAGTTTTTCTATTTTATAGGATTAGCATGTTTTTTCCATCTCCTTGAAAAATCACTCATGCTTTTTCCAACTCATGAGGTCCTTGATAGATTTGGGAAGTACTTTAGCCACCTATGGGGGTTTGCTATATTTTGGTAAGTCAACCTTTTTGAGCTTTATGAGTTGTTTCCATACAATTCAATTTTCCTATGAGGGATGTACTATTTATGTACACTATTATTCATCATTATTCAATGGAAGGATACACATCAATTTTAATCTCTTCATTCATGTGATTCAGTCTCTTTTCTTCTCTCTATTTTTCCTGTGTATGCTTGTGAGAATTCTTAGTAGCAAGATCTATTTCCTGTACTTCTTCTTAGCATCATTGCTCATAGCATTGATCTATTATTTCTACAGACATGAATCTATAATATTGGAGAAACGTCCAAAAAAGGAAGGAAAAGAGTTGTTGGAACTTCCATTAAATAAGAATAACCAAAGAAATGTTCTAAAGAGATGAGTTTTATTAAAAAGACTCCATCTCAATCACACTCCAACCTTTAATTGATAACCATTGACTTCATAGAGAAGCTCCATTAATACACATAAGAAATCTAACTCAACAAAATAACAATAAGCATAGGAAATCATAACAAATTGTAGACATTAATTACCTTGGAAACCCAAATGAGAAAACCAACATTAAATGCTTTCTCAGTACTTTATTTCTACAATGTTTGATTACAATGTAGCTTTTGGATCTCTTGGTTTAGCAGGGTTTTGACCCTTGCTACATGCCAAAGCACCTCCCTTCCATCTATGGGATAGAAGGGTAGATTTTGTGATGGAAGAGCTACAACAAACAAGAATATTAGTAACACAAAATATCTAAGCAACTACGATTAACTAAATAAACAAACAATATGAGAATTATACCTTCTCGATTTCTTGGAAATGGGCCACCGTGGCCAAAGCTTGAAAATGGGTTGCCTCTACACAGGCTGGATAGTCCGGAGGATGCCTCTATGTACAGGATGGGAGATGGTGGGGCTATGGAATGATTAGAAAAAGGAGGTGAGTACTATGAAAATAATGGCTTCTCACCATACTCACGAATAGAAAATTGGAAGAAGGAATAAGTGAAGCTTGTGATGGAGACCTCCACATTATTTTATAGTTTTTTCTTGTCCTTTTCCCTCTTTTAGGGTTTTGGACCCTATTTAGGGTTTTAACCCCTATTTATGGTTTTAAGCCCTTTTGTGGGTTTTTAGCTCTTTTGGGGTTTTTAGCCCCTTTTGTGATCTTTTTAGCTCTTTTGTGGGTTTTTAAGCCCTTATATGAGATTTTTGGCCTTTCCAAGAGAGAATGAAGGTAAACCATAGTTGTCGAGGTCAAAGGTAAGGAAAAATGGTAGGGAAATGATGTATGGATGTGGTTTTGACCATATAGAGCTAGGTGAGCAATTTTTTGTATTAACACTTGGCATTTTCCTCTCTTAGCTAGAAAACATGCAAAAATCCATTTGAGAGTGAGAATACAAGGAGTTTTAAAATATCGAGGGAAAGAGGAAGGCCAATAGGTTGAGTTTTAGCTCCCATTAGCCTCTCCTCTTTTCATTTTCTAATTCATTTAATTCTTAATTTTCCTCTCTTTTGTCTTATTCACATTTCTCAATGTCTTGTCTAACCTTGTTTAAATGTCTTATTGTTTTATATAATAAGATTTATAATAATCTAATATCTTATTGACTTAGGTACTCAGGCTTACAATCATTGGCTTACGTTTAATTCCTTTTAACAACATTGAAGGTATTAGTATATATTTAATACAACATAAAATTTTGTATGATTGGAGGCTATAATAGAAGTGTTTTCTCGTTGCATTTAAAATATGAAACAAAAACTCATGTTTTTTTAGTAGAAAAAAAATCGTTACTTGATATTCATTAAAATGAATCAAAGATAACATTTCAAAATTCCAAGCAAACTAGCAAACCAGGATACTAATAGATCCTATCACCCCATAAACTACATATAACTAAATTTGATCACCATTATATACTACCTCCCATATAGTTTGATCATTAGAAATATAGACATGTTGCCAACTATTCTCTATAGTGTCATCAAAAGTTAATACATAAGTTATCAATTAAAATTGAAATATAACAGATTGTCTAAAAAGATACTATCTTAGTATGGCTGGAAAGAAACAAAAGTGAGAATGAAATGATCTTGATATTATTCATAAAACAAAATCCCTTCAATGCTCCCAATAACATTCTTGGATAAGTGATCAACCCGAGCATCAAACTGTCTGTAAATGTGATTAAAGGAAATAAACTAGAAATAACTTTGTAGCTCTAAGATTCTATATTTTCAGAAGTCCAAAATGATCACTTGCGAACCATCCCTCCCAACTTCCCAATCCAATATAACATGAGAGCCCCCATCCACCTGCAATGACAAAATATTCCATCTCATAGAAAAAAGTAATAAGCCCCAAAGAGCCAATATTTCAGCTTTTGAATGTGTTCCAATACCATAGTCCATCCAAAACCAAAAGCAACAGTCCTTCTTGATTTTTATGATTCCAACCACATAATGATTGTCTTGTGCAGTTTCGTTGAAGAATCCAATAGGAAAAACATCAGGAAAATTATGATATTCAAAGGATGCACATATCCCTCATTCGACATTCTTTTTTAAATTCCTTATAGACTTCTACGATATTTGTTAAAAAAAACATAGAGTCTCCAATGTGCTTCTTCAAAGATAATATTGTTCCTATTACACTAAGGCCTCCTAATGACAAAAAATTGAATATTTGAATCCAATCCACCCAAAGTTACCCATCCTATGAAATGATCTTTGATGGAACTCAAACCCAGACTAACATAAATATTTAGTAATCGCCAGACTTCACACAAGACTTTTCGAGATAACACACACTTAATAAAAATATGTTCTACTAATTCTTCATTAGCACGAAACTTAGGACAAATAAAATGAGCATTAAAATCCCACGTGATTAAGTTATCACCAATCAAAATTTTATTCTCAAAGAACAACTAACAAAATAATACAATTTTCAGTGATGCATCCCACTTCCAAATATACTTGAACCAACACTTTTCATCCAAAAAATAAGAGTAAAAAGATATAGCCTCATATGCTAATTGTGAGAATTTTGATCTACAAGAAGCTCTAGGAGCCTTAGAGAAACTAACAGATCGAATTACATCCAAAACCAACAAAAAAACCATTAAAAGAGAACAATTTTACACATGCAATGTGAATTGAAACTAGATATTATTTGACTATCTAACATGTTTATATTACATCTGAAGTGGTTTGTGAGGCTTAGGAATCCCAAAATGATTGTACATGTGAAATTTGCCAAATTGGCCTCAATCCCCCCTGGGTGGGCCAAACTCGCTCCAAATCAGCCCAAATGGTCACGAATGGAGGTGTGGACATGAATGAAGTGACTTGGAGAAATAATGACTCATTGGCATGCATGGGTGTGCAAAATAAGGTCAGTGAGAGGCTCTAGGTGGGCATTAAATGCTCAAAACAGTCCAAAATTGGGATAAATCCACCTCTAGCACTCCTAGTCAACCACAATGACCAAATTCAATGAATGGGAGTGCACCAGAAATGATAAGGAGGCACATGTGGAGTTTGATTGATATGGAGTGCTCATGTAGGTGTGAAAGCTCCAATTTAACTAGTTATTATGCCCAATTAAGCTACCTAAGTCCAAACCATAGTGTATTAATGCACAAATGCAAATAAATTTGACTAGGGACTTAGAATAAGGTACTAAATGGTTGTATTACTATTCTAACAGCCCCCCTTAACCAAAAAATGAGTACATCACAGGAAATAAAGTGGGAGGCCTTGGCAACAAAGGCTCAACTCACCTCAATACATAACATAAATTTTATTTTTCACTATGAACTGAGGAAAAGAAGGAAAACCACATGGGATAAAACTTTCCCTCAAGAATGGACATGAGGCTGAAACCTACAAAAAATAGCAGCAATCACCATCCATCACTCACTCCAAGCAAATATCTCAAGTGAGTGAAGGTCTTCTCAATGAAAGTCTTGGTGAATATGTCGACAGTTTGCTCAATGGATGGGCTATATTGCAAGGAGATCACTCTGTCATGTGCACTAAGCCCTAGATGTAGTGCATATGGATCTCAATATTCTTTGTTCTCTGCCTCTGAATTGGATCAATATATATCTTGATGGCACTTTTTTTTTCATTCAAATGTTGATAGGATAATCAATAGTAACACCAAGTTCCCGAAGAATTCCTTGCAGCCAAACACACTATGTGGATGCGTTCACTGCTGCCCTATACTCGGCCTCTGCTGAAGAAAGAGAAATGGTATGTTGTTTCTTGCTAAACCAACAAATAGAACCTTCAACAAGCATGAAAACAAAACTTGAATTTTATTTTTTGTCAGTGGGATCTCCATCCCAATCCGAATCAGAAAATCTATCTAGTTGAAGTGAATAACTAGCTGCATAGTGCACCCCAAAATTCTTTGTTCCCTGGACATATTGGAGGATTCTTTTGGCTGCCTTCCAATGGATATCATGTGGATGGTGCATATATCTTGCTACAACACTTACAACATAATAAAAATCAGGTCTTGTGTGTGTAAGGTACAACAAACTACCAACGAGCTCCCTGTACAATGTATAATCTACCAAATGAGAATTGCCAAATTCACCTAGTTTAAGGACAGAAAGGAAAGGAAACTTGGATTCCTTACAATTAGGCATGTTAAACTTATTTATCAGGTTTGAAACATACTTTGGTTGATTCAACATGATTCCTCTTTCATATTTCTCAATTTCCAAACCCAAAAATTGCCTTAGCAATCCTGGATTGTCATGGAAAATTCACTTTGTAGAGATGCCTTGATTAATCCAATTTGATTGTTGCGGCTCCCTGTAATTAATAGGTCATCTACATATAGTAAAATAAACTACAAAACACCATCATGTTGCTTCAAATATACATTTGGATCATATTTTCATCAAATGAAACCAATTGAGAGAAAGAAAGCATCCATTTTTGCATACCAAGCCCTGGGGGCTTGCTTGAGTCCATATAGTGATTTCTTCAACCTGAAAACAAGTGAAAGATCCTCTTGGAAACCTTCAGGTTTCTGCATGCATATCTCCTCCTGTAATTCACCATGTAATAATGCACTCTTGACATCCATATGGTGCACTTGCCAACCCTTACTAGTTGCAATTGCTAGAACTAGTCTTATTGAGTCCATCTTTGCAACTGGTGCAAAGGTTTCGGTCTAGTCCACACCATGGAATTGAGAGTAGACCTTAGAAACTAATATGGATTTGTACTTTACATCTCAACCATCCTCAATAGGTTTGGATTGAAATATCCACTTGCATTTAACAAGCTTCCTCTTGGGAGGAAGGGGAACCAATTCCCATGTTTCATTCTCTTGAAGAGAATGGAATTCTTCTTCAATTGTTGATTGCCGTATTGGGTCATGACAAGATTTCTGATATGACTATATATTATATCCAATCAGCTTATAAAAATGCTCAGCAATAACACTTTCACTTTCAAAGGAAGCATTGTTAGATTGAGATATAGTCTTCCTGGGCTCTTGGGGATTTCCTGCCAATTCCCTTGCAACTTGTATGATTTTATCAGCCCATTTGAGCCTTTATGGTGACACATATACAACAATTTAATATACATCCATATCATTATCATAAATATCTGAAATACAGAGCATGAATCGTCACATCATCAAGGTGTTGGGGAGAAGAGCATTCCCCCGGTGCAAGCTCAAAATCTAGTATTGGTTCTTCTTCGAATTGCACACTCCTCTCAATGAAAGTATTAAGTGTGGATATTTTAAAGGGTTTGTAACCTTTTGTATCCTCACCATATCCAACCATTATGCATTCCTTACTTTGTGGCTACAAATCCTTCCTCTTTTATAAAGGAATTCGAGCCCACTCTCTTGATCCAAAAATACTGAAATTTGAGACATTTGGTTTATGGCCAAACCATGCCTCGTATATGTGGAATGACCTGTTATGTATACGTGAAACACAATTAATATCCTCATCCAAAAGATTGGGACTTAGATCCCTTTCCTCAATCATGCATGTTTCCATCTCCTTGAGAGATTTATTTTTCCTCTTTGCCACACCATTTTGTTGTGGTGTGCAGGGTGTTGAATGTTGCATTTGAATGCCACATTCCTCACAAAGTTGCTACATATTTTTTTTGACGTACTCCTTCCCATTATAAGTCTGAAGGATATTTATCCTATGTTCACTTTGATCCTCTACTGAGTCCTTCCAAATATTCAATTGCTTAAAAACTTCATATTTCAATTTAAGGAAGTACACCCAGCAAAATCGTGAGTAGTCATCAATGAATGTCAGTACATACCTTGATCCAACATAGGAGCGAGTGGGTAGAGGAACAGTCAGGTCTGAATGTACCAATCCAATAGGTTGTGAGGCTTTGCTTTCCTTCCCCTTCTCATAGCTGTGTTCTCGATTATTCCCAACTACACACCCAATGCAAGCTCCATTAGATGATTTGATTTGAGGAATTCATTCCACCATCTCATCTTTGTGCAGTGCTTCGAGATACTTGTAGTTCATGTGTCTAAACCTTTCATTCCATAGCTTGGAAGTCTCATTGGCATGAGAGAGGACCGCTTGGTCATTGGAAAAGGGAGGAAATTTTAGAACTTGTACATCCTCTCTTGGTGGTGTGCATACCCAATTGCCACAACTTGGTTGGATGAGATTTCTGCAATCTCTACCAAGTCAGGAGTGAATGTCACTCTCTTGGATTCTCCTGTATGAGCCATTTGATAGAATCACAACAAATTTGCTACCAATTCTGGTACATATAGCACATAAATGAAGTAACCATGCTCCAAGTCAATCCTACCAATTCCCTTGGTCTGGATTTCAGATTCATCTCCCATTCCAACTGCTGGGCCAGCATTCAAATGCATGGAGGAGAAGAGCTTTCTCGTGGAAACCATGTGTCTAGATTCCCTTGAATCAATGATGAAATTTGAGGAATTAGAATTAGTTTCTACCAAGGCATGAAATTTCTCCTTTTTTTTTTCTGAACTAGAGGTGCCATCTTTCTTTCTTACACCATCTGGGATGGGGATGTTGTTTTTCTCCAGCAGTTGCACCATTTGGTCAATGGTTTTCTTCATGCATGAGATTTATGGATGCCATCCCTTGTGGAAATATGTGCATTTGGTTTTCTCTTTCCCTTTCTTGTCCTTCTCCTTAGGAGGATTCGAACCCACATCATTGGATTTGGGTTTTTCATACTTCCTCTTCTATGGTTGCTTCAAATTCTTTTCCTTCTTCTTCCCTTGGAGGCATTCGAAACAACCATGGCTAAATACTAATCCTTAGCTTTGATGGTTCCCATTTGAACTAATGCATATTTCCCCTAGGTGAGGGATTCCATGAAGCTAGCTAGTGTTGGCATTTTCCAGTTTTGAAGTGTCAATTTGCTGGAATGAAAGGTGCTAACAAACAGTGAAAATTATGGCCCCAACTTCGAAAGGATGGACAATATCAACTGATCCTCTTTCTTCTCAATCCCACATTTCTTTTGTTGAATCACTAGAGACTTAAACTTAGTAAATAACTCCTGGATGGTTTAAAAATGTGTTGGGCTCAGGCTTATGAGCTCGTTCTCAAGCTGATATCCTCTCAATTTGTTACTTTTCCCAAAGAGTGATTCTAGTTTAACCCATACTTCATTTGGGGTTGTTAAACTGTCTATATGAAGCAAGAGCTCTCTTGAGATACTCGGGCATATAAATCCATAGGCTTCATAAAGTCTATTAAAGTACTTGGCTTTTTCTACAGTAGAGTTTGGCTCCACCTCTGTGCCCATGGTAACTCTGTAGAGACCCTTGAATCTCAATTGAATAACCATTTCTTCCTTCCGAATCAAAGAAATTGAAGGGGGTACACAAGATGTAGGTTTCTTCCATTTCTGCCTACGCTAATGGTGAGAAATTTGTTGAAAGTCCTACAAAAAACACTCAATTTTATCTGGACTTTCTCTAAAAAATGCATCTCAAACTCTGAATATTGATCTACAACTCACTAAAATCCACTCTTCTCTGATACCATGTGAGAATTTTGATCTACATCAAGATCTAGGAGCCTTAGAAAAACTCACAAATTGAATTACATGCAAAACCAACAAAAAAACCATTAAAAGAGAACAATTTTACACATGCAATGTGAATTGAAACTGGATATTATTTGACTGTCTAACATGTCAATATGTTAGTAACAAGTTTATAATACATATTAAGTGGTTCGTGAGGCTTAGGAAGCCCAAAATGACTGTACATGTGAAACTAGCCAAATCGGCCTCAATTCCCCCTAGGTGGGCCAAACTCGTTCCAACTACCCCCAAATGGTCGCAAATGGAGGTGTGGCGTGGATTAAGTAACTTGGAGCAATCATGACTCCTTGGCATGCATGGGTGTGCAAAATAAGGTGAGTGAAAGGCTCTAGGTGGGCATTAAATGTTCAAAACAGTCCAAAATTGGAATAAATCCATCTCTAGCACTACTAGTCAACCACAATGACCACATTCAATGAATGAGAGCGCACCATCAATGATGAGGGTGCATATGTGGAGTTTGACTGAGCTAGAGTGCTCATGTAGGTGTGAAAGCTCCAATTTAACTGGTTATTATGCCCAATTAAGCTACCTAAGTCCAAACCATAGTGTATTAATGAAAAAATGCAAATAAAATTGACTAGGGACTTAGAATGAGGTACTAAGGGGTTGGATTATTATTCCAACACTAGTGCAGAACTTACCTATCTGGAAGATGTATTCCATGTCCATACAAGCTAATACCCCCAATTGAACAGTCTAATTCCCCAATGTACCAAGCCCTTAAGATAATTGTTCCATTCATTAGCAAAATAAGTAGTCAATCCCCATGCTTCAATTTCAAAACAATAATTTAAATCATCAAGACCCGCCACATGATTCCTAATATGTGACCAGAATTAGAAACCATAACACTTTAAGTGGTCAATAAATCGAGGACATAATTTATAATTGACATCACCACCAACAAAAAGATCGAACCCAACCATAAGTTGTTTCCTATTTCCCACTCTCTATGCTAACAAAACATTAGTTTGTTTTCTAATTATGTTATAAAAGAATGAGCATCTATAACATATTTTTGCGTTGGAGAGGCGCATTCTATAGCCTAGTAGAGGAACATATGTAACTCCTAATGTGCTCATCCTAGAGATGACACGTGTCATATGTCATACATACATACATACATACATACATGTATGTATGTATGTATGTATGTATGTATGACATATGACACGTGTCATCTCTAGGATGAGCACATTAGGAGTTACATATGTTCCTATACTAGGCTATAGAATGCGCCTCTCCAACGCGCATTCTATGTCGGGTCAAATTAGATTTAAAACATTTACAAGGGAATATATATAAAACTACATTAATTAGATTATAAAATGGTTCCTCAATGTTTACACTCTAAAAAATGGTTTGCACCTTGAGATATTTGATCCATCTTGGTGCTTGGTATATCCCTATTGATCTATGATGGTTTAATCACATCAATATGAACTATCCTAACAATCTCTATAATATATTTGAAAATTCCATGGACAAAATATTTACTATTAAAGCTGGTACAAATTTATTACTATTATGCACTAGTGCAAAAGAACAAATAAATGTTGGGGTGCTCAAATGGTTATAGAACACATTCTTGAGTTAATAAAACACATTGGTGTACACCTTGTTTTTATTTTATTTAATATTAATCCATTCTTAATGATTGAATTATTGAAGATTGTGTGTATTTTTAAATTTGTGAATTATTTATTTTTTCAAAATATTAAAAAATATTAAGTTTGACTATAACAACGAAGGCGACGACGGTGACGATGACAATGACGACATTATTTACTGAGACCAACTTTTATTTATCATACCTTAAGAGGAAATAAATGATTATTTGGTTTGCTATAAAATTTTACTCCTATGCTAAAAAAGATTAGAAATAAGTTTTCTTAGGTCACTATACTTTTGATATGTTAGAAGGTTAGGGAGGTATGTATTGCATAAAATATTATGAAACTATAATTGAATGCAATTGTAAGTATGACACTATAAGAGAAAATAACTTTCATCTTCAATGCTCATAGTTGAATAAAGATGACAAATCCTTTCCACCCATAATATTTTAAGAATGTCCAATACTCTATTTATAATTTTACTAATATATAATGAATTTAAAATTATTAACCAAAATTTATCATATTTTATAACCTTCATTTTTTAATCTAAATTAAAAAATCAAAAATAAAGTTCTCATAATTGTATTTTATAATGTATATATTTTGAGCCCAAAGTTAGGGTCATTATTAGAATGGTAACACCTTGAAGAAAAATTAATAGTGTTAAAGAATTCATTCATATAGATCGCTTGAGGTGGTTGTAGATAATAGTAACTTTTTCATCATGAATACAAATTAATTAGTATCTATATTATTTCAATAAACATTAAATTTATTATTATATTATAAATATAAATTATTAAACATTAAATTTATTATTATTATATATCTTATATTATAAATATAAATTATTGAATATATTATTAAGTTATGAATCAAATGATATTATGAACAATATTCACCTTCTTCTTCTTTTTAAGAAAAATAAGTATTTTTTTAAAAGATATAAATCTTGGAATTAATCACCTCGTGTATGGGAAATAAGTAACTTTTTCGTCAGGAATACAAGGTATCTATGTTATTTCAATAAACATTAAAGTTATTATTATATTATAAATATAAATTATTAAATATTAAATATATTATTATTATTATATATCTTATATTATAAATATAAATTATTGAATATATTATTAAATTATTTATTATTATTGTTAATATTTATATTATTTTATAAAGTTTAAGTTTTATGCATCAAATGATATTAATAACAATATTCAACCTTTTTTTATATGAAAGATAAGTATTTTTTTTAAAAGATATAAATCTTGGAATTAATCACTTCGTGAATGGGAAAGCTAAGGACCATTAAAGGATACCAAGATGAAATATTAAAAATTTGAGGATTTGTTCTCATCCCTCATATCCTCAAACTCTTCAATCCAACAATAAAGCAAGGATTTCCTAAACTTTGGGCTCATAACCTTATTATACCCATTTTTAAAAGCAATGACAAAAATAACCCCTCTAATTATATGATCATTATCAATCTCATTTGCTTTGTGGAATTTAGGAAGGCTTTTGGTATAGTGTATATAAATAGCTTGTGAAAAATATCAGAAGAGATAAAGGTTCTTTTGAGTTGAGAATCGTTGCAATAAGGTCATACGGGAATGTAATTTCAACATTTAAGAATACTAAGGATTGGTTAGAAGATATTTATTGTAATATAGTATTTAAGGAAGGTTCCCCCCTCTACCCTACTATTCTTGGTATATACATTGATAAGTTGGAAGGTTGTTTAATAGAGACAAATTGCACTTTCATGACATTAGCAAGAGTTGCCATCATCCTGCTACTTTATGTTAATGATAATGTGCTTTCGACAAGATGTCCCTCTCATCTTGATAAGTAGTTAAGGATTCTCAAGGATTTCTGGTTTGGTATGGGCATGACTTGTTGGTTTATCCCACAATACTGAGGGGGGGGGGGGTGAATTAGTATTATCAGTTTTTACTTTTAAAATAAACAATCAAGACACATATTTTATCGTGGAAACCTAAAAAGAGAAAACCACCAACACAAACTCATTAATAAGATGAAATTACAAAATTGTTTATCTGCTGCAACAGAAAGGATGTAGATACACCCTAGATTTTTCCTGCAACTACAGACTAGGATGATACAACACCCATATGGTTTTATTTTTATTTCAACAAACAAGGATGTTATGACACCCTGTTCTCCAGCTATGATTGGAATGAGGCTTCGACCCCTTGCAGACTTGTGGCCTACTCTAGTACCACCCTACCACCTTAGAATGATGTTCTCAGTATTTTAGAACAGTTGAAAAACTATCCACTTTGGACTCTATCAGACTTACTAATAGAGACAATTAATTCTTTACACATTCATTTATTTAAATACCCTATACCTATTTCGTATCAACGCAACTCTTCATAGCTGCGCTCTTTCGTTTTGGATCATTATTATTTATTTACAGACACAACCAATCATCATCTACTCGTTCAATCGCCGCATCACTTCAGAAAAGGAAACATTTCATTCTTCCCACATCTTAGAATTCATTTCTGCAGCCATGTTTATCATTTTCTGGTGTATTCGTAATTTTCTTCACTAGATACAATCCAAACAGTTGATCTTTTGTTGGATCTCTTCGTATCGTTGATCTATTCTACATATTTCCTTTTTTGATTCATATTTCCACACCAAGTTTTTGTTTCAACGATTCCCCATCATTGATCTTCATCGAGCTTCTTCTTGAGCGTTGATCTCCAGATTACAGGATGTGGGATGTCAACTGTATGCTTTTATGTTTCTGCAAACTCCTTTCTGCACTACAAAATGCGGAAGTTGGTTTTCCACCGTTGATCTTCATCAGGCTTCTTCTTGATCATCGATCTCCAGATTGTGGGATGCAGGATGTGATATTTCCTCAAATTGTATCTCGAATTTTCCCAAGCTTCCTTCTGCACTGTTGATCTCTTGCAGAGCCTATCATGACTTTCAATCTTCCAGATTGCAGGTTGCGGGTTCATTCAACAAAAACATTAAGAGCCGTCAATTTACTTGGATGATCAATCTCAGTCGTTTAACTTGCTACAAGATTATTCATTTTTTATTCAACCTGTAACCTATAATAGGTTTATTCCTTTGTTATTCTGCTGATTTCATCCTGCCACAATATCTTTAACTTTTGTTAACAGTTTTGACATCAATGACAACCATTTTACTTAACATGACTGTCAATACTCACAAAACAAAATTTATGTTTATAAAACTAATAAGATCCCTTATGTTTATTTTTTGTATGATAATAACAATTTAGAGGAAGTGACTTCCTACAAATATCTTCGAATTGATATCCATTAAAGCTTGATTGGAACTACAACATTTAGAAAGGGATCAATGGAGGGTGGAAAGCTTATTTTGGTCTTGAAAATAATTGTAAGTTGGAAAAACTTGTGATGTGGGATCAAAATAAATTCCTCTTTGAAACCCTTGTCACACTCATTCTCTTGTATGAGTGTGAAGTTTAAGGTTGCAACCTCTCTAGAGAATATTGGAGAAGGATTGAACAAATATAGAATCATTTTATAACTTACAATCTTAAAATTAAAAGCAATACCGTATCCTATTCTCTCATTAAATTGGGTCTTCTCCCCATTGTGAGCATAGTTATGACCATGTACTTATTGTACAAGATAAAAAATTCTGAAAATTGCTTTAAATTCTAGTCAAAATCACCTAAGTCTCAAGCAAGGTTGCAATAAATATGCCATGTCTTGGTTAAAGATGTGAAGGATTGATGAAAATATCACTTTGCAAAATATAGATAGTATTAAAAATATTAATACTTTGGAGTTTATAGAGAAGTTGAGGTGTAATGAAAATTTAGATAATAAGAGAAAATCAAGATATTACAAGGAGGTCATTGACCCTAATCTTGAAGATCAAAATTCTCTCTCTATTTAACTAGTGTAAAGAATAAGAACCACATAGCTAAAATAAGAACAAACTCTCATGAGTTGCATAGTGAAACATGGCATCCTAAGACTCCATAGGTTGAAGGAATATGCCATTTTTGTGAGACTATGAGTGTTGATGATGAAAAACACTTCTCTTATATTATCATTTGTACACCTACATAATATCTTGGTTTTAAAATTTATGTTACAATGTGAACTTTCCCAACCTTATATCTCATCAGAATTATAGTAATTTAGGAACACTCATCTCCAAGCTCTTTGAGCACATAAATAAAATCCTAAAGCAAATAAAGTAGTTCCTTACTTTTCTTTAGTAAGATCTGACAGATCGAAATTGGTATAAGTGGATGTTAACTATCATCATCATCATCATTATCTTAGTAATGTATGTTATGTTATATTTATATATTATTAGAATATTATAATTAAATTTAAATGTTGACTTGATGATGATGATGATGATGATAACGATGATGACGATGATGACGGTTAACCTCCACTTAGACCAATTTTGGTCTATCAGACATTAAGAAAGAAAATTAAAGAACTATTTGGCTTGCTATAGAATTTTATTTATGTGCTAAAAAATCTTGTAGATGAGTGTTCCGAAATTATTATAATTTTATTTATAATATGCTTATAACGAAAAAGTTAATATCGATTCTTACAAAGATGAAAAAAATAGGAACAAATACACAATTCTTTGTTGAAGCTTAGGAAAATAAAAGTTTTAGAAACGATTCCCCCCATAAAGAGGATTGAACACTTCCCATTTGTAATACCCCTAGTTTTGACATGGAATGTATTAAATCAAAACCATGTAAATGATATAAATATGTAATGGTCCAAGATGGTTGTGTAAAGAGAACTAGAGGGGAAGAGGAAAGGGGGCCTACGAGAGATTGAATCCTCTATTGCCAAGTGACAACCTTATAACTCCTCCATTTGTGAATGCATGTGTGAGGTTGGTGGGGAAAGTTTTCTCATCTAGTTATGGAAGCATCTAGGATTATTATACTTCTACGAGAACTATAAGTGTCCTCTCTTATATGGTTAGAAGTTATGTAGTTTTCTTTTTCACCATCCTCTCATTTCCTTGGAATCTATCATTCATTGTTTGTGAGTAAAATTTTCATAACAAATTTTATAGTAGGCCAAGTTTTTCTCCTAGTTGTTCGTTTCCTTTGCCATTACCATTACCAAAGTGTGAGATAACCGGAAATTTGAATTGTGAAAATAATTGTAGACATTTGATGGTTGTAGGTGAGCATAAAGTTTCCAAAAGATAGGAACTTTTTCCCATTGTAATTTGCTACTCCTTAATGCTTGAAAAACCATGAATTAATGTTATAGGAGGTTTTCCAATATCATACAAAATGTTGGGCTCTTTCTTCACACATTCTTAAGCATTGTAGGGGTTGGATTTCCTTGGGAACTTTGGAACATTGAAGGGAAATGAGTTCCTTGTGTTAGGTGGTGAAATATGCGTGAATGCCATGGACTGGATACATGAGTGAGATCTCTGTAATTGCTCAATGGTGAACACTTTGACTCAGCATGAGAGCAATTGAGTTGTCCTCATACCCTGGAGGTGATATATGTAGTTGATACCTAAGATACTTAGATTTTCTTTGTTAACAAATATATATTCTTATGTATATCAATGTGAAATGATTTTATTGTTTTCATACCATAATTATAATTGAACTACAATCTAAATAAAATTTTATTGTTTAATTTTATTTGAACTACTTTTCATTTCTAGTTTACACATTTCTTATTTACTAATTAAATAACCTCTTTTATATATTTATATTTATATATATATATATATATTATTTCAAGTACTTTTCATTTCTAGTTTACACATTTCTTAATTACTAATTAAATAACCTTTTATGTATATATAAAAAGAGGCAATTGTACTCTCAATTTAATTGGAGTTAGGCTTCCCATAAGAATCAAGATTGCTTGAATTTCGTGTCTTTTGTGTGGTTATGTTGTATGCTCACAATTATGCTTTTCATGAACAATCGCTTCTATTTCTATTTGCGCAGCAACTTGTCTCTGAAGTCCACATGATTATGTGGATATGTGCACACACACAATGTGCTTAGCAAATGCTGATAATATGCGACGCTGAGGGAAGCGGCATGCTATCAACATAAAATCTTCCGACTTGTCTAAAGAGGAGACTTTTTGGCCTCTATTTTTGGCTAGTTTTTACCAGTTTTCTGTTATGAATCTTCACTAAATTTTCAAAACTTTTAAAAACACTGCTAGATCTTACAGAAAATAAATGGTGGGGGTTTTCGTGGCACTTGATTTCATTTCTGAGCTTAAAATCATTGAACAAACAACAAAAATTACAAATTTTGTAGATTAAATTCACCAAATTCAAACATAAAATCAGCCTAAAAAGTCAAAAAGTCTCCTAATTAGACAGCTCCTAAAATCTTCTCTACAACTCCGCAATGCTAAAATATGAATACCTCAACATATTATCTCATATATAATTAACGCAACAGCTGTGTAGCGCTCTTCAAATGGCTGAAAACATTTTTCCTTTTACTTGTTGGACTTTGTAGCTTTCAATATCTTCAATATTTTGTATTTTAGTTGTTTATATTTTTATATTGTTTTTTCATTGAGTTGATTAACAATATTAACCTGGGTGTAACAAATGTATAGCTGAGATTTATTTCATGGTGATATATATTATAGTTATGCTTAAATAAATCTTGATTAAGATTTAAATGAGCTTAGTTAAATGATTAACTAAAACCATTTAACTAAGCTCATTTAAAATTTTGTTAAATAGTTAAATAGAATTATTTTTTATTGTTTTATGCTTAGAAGTTTTTGCTTTTACAATTGATGTTTTAAATTCACTTCTAAGTCAAGTGGCTTAAAAAATGACCAGTGTACCAAAATAGTTTGTAATATAACCATAACATAGTGATATTTTGGTAGTACAATAAACCTGGGAGTATTTGTATTTTTTTTTTACTTTTCTATAATTTTATTTTGTCAAATTGCAATTCTGATTATAGAAATGGGTTCAGAATCAATCCCAACAACTTTACAACTCCTAACTAGGTGCAAGACTTTTGTCTCAATAAAATGTTCAAATTGTTCAACATGCAATTTTGATATTTTGATGATAGATTCAGAATCACACTCCAATTATGCAATTCCAACAACCTAACTGCAATAACAGCCAGATTATACAATTCCAATAACCTAAATGCAATTTCAACCATTTCAACTTTAAGTAATGAAAATATTATACCTAGATTGTGTAACATATATTAAGCTTATAATTACATATTTTGTAATATAGCCTTACTGTCATAGTGAGTTTTAGACAATACTGCTTAACTAAAATACAGTACAACCAAGCCTTTAGAAACTAAAATATATTTAACCATAGATTTATCCAGTAACTAAAATACAGTACTGCCCAGCCTTTAGAAACTAAAATATATTTAACCATAGATTTATCCAGTAACTAAAATACAGTACAGCCTAAAATATATTTAACCATAGATTTAAGCAGTACAGAGATAAAATATTAAAGTGCAGAATCCAATTTTCAATAGTGAATTCTGTACTTTTTAACGTATAAAGAAGTTGGTGACAATTGAAATGGTTATAAAAGAAAAATCTGCAAGTGCGTCATTGTTTCGGGGGATGTGATCACAGTGTCCAATATTTTCTATATTCCCATATTGTCTGTTCGGCTTTCCTCCTTTAAAGTCCCAAAACACAGAAGAACATAATGCTTGGTTCGGTGTGCTGTGAGAGTCTTTGTTCCCCATCAAGATGACGTGCTTGCACCCCGTTAGTCCTAAATCTATGAGAAGAATTAGAGCTTCTGGTGGAAGACAGCGACTGTTTACGCAAATCCTGGCATAGAAAAATGCACATCAGTAGGCAAAGTCTTTATCCATGCACGAGGAGGCGTGCATTTTGATTTTAGGTTCATGGCATATAGTTTAACAATATTATTGAATCTAAGAAAATAACGAGTGCCAAAGGGTGGCTAAGTCCCTGCCCTAGGTTTTATAATGCATGCTTTGTAAATATATGGATATATGTTTAAAGTCGAGATTACGGCTATTAAAAAATTATCTTAATAATGTTTTGGCATTGATAATGGAGGAAACAAGTCAAAAGACTTTCTTCCATAGGGGTCGAGTGAACAAATTTCTACTCCCACATAGTAGTAAAAGCAAGTGGTTAGTGCAGCTGCATTGGACAGTGAGACTTTGAATGGTAGGGACGACTCAAATCATCAAATGTAAAATACGTGCACAGATACACAGACAGATAATAAGAGTTCTCTCCAACTTACAAACTCCTTGAAAAAAATGCAACTTTCTGCTACTGCGTACATATGCTCAATATCAGAGTACAACACATAAATATGGGTGTTCTTTTATAGATTGCAATGGATCTGGAATTCTGTTAAATCTAAAGCCAAAGCCATTAGGCATTCCTGTGGCTTTTTGATAAAAATTAGTTGTCAACACTGTCAGATGATGGCAATATTATAAGAATGTAATGCCAATCACAATCGGGTTGACTTCGAGAAACAACCAGTGTGCTACGATAATGGGATTTTGGGCTGCGTGCCACGATCCTTTACATTATACTTGGGCTGCCTTTCTAGTTTTATATTTTTTGGGTTGTATCTGATACTGCAGTTCTACTGAAGCCAAGTATATAATTAAACAAACCATAAACAGGAGCTATATGTTTATCTTTGAAGAATGAAGATATCGACATAGTAATTAGATAAATAAACTGTAAAAATATGAGAACAACAAATGTAATTTAAGAGATAGAGAACAAACATGTAGTTTCACAAGACGCTATTGCCATATGTTGGCTTCGAAATCAAATCCAGGATAAATAAAATAAGAATAGTGTAAACATGCACCTTGTTCTTTGAAGGATATCAGCTACTTGGTCATCAATGCATAAAAAACGCCAGGAATTGATCCCATCCGATGAAGGACGCATCTTTATCAGTAGATAAAGGATTACACCATTGCACAGGGCATAAACATTGTGATGCCAAGTGCAGGTGCACAGGAGTCAAGGAAACCACAACTGGGCGGTTTTTGCACAAGAGTCAAGGAAACCACATTTAAGGAAGGTAACAACGATCACATCAAATCCATGCCACGCTTAATGCATGCAACCAAAGACAGGAAACCGCTAGCGCCACATTTAAGGCATGCACCATCCGTCTTGAAGGAAACCACCACCTTAGTTGTATAGTTGTCGTCATAGAAATGATAACAGCTATCTTGAACTGTTTATTGTGAAATGGAATATAACATATATCTTAGAATTGTTTCTTCCACCAAAGACATTAATTTATTACAAAATTACTATCGGAATAGTAATTAAGAAAAGTTTTTCTCACTTAAAAAAAAAACAACCACAAAATATAGTAATAAAATAAAACAAAATTTAACTTTTAGTGAAATAAAGCAAAAACTCTTTTGCCATCGTGAGAGAAGCTACAGGCATTGAAATGACAGAGTAGTTATAATATTGTAAGTGTGCAAGGTTATTGAAATTCTGCGCATGGAAGAGGAATCCTTATACCACAAGAAGTATTTTATGGCGTTACCCACCTTTAAAGGATTTCTTTATATTTTTATATTCATTCTTAAGTAGATGTATTTACATTATGTTTTAAGTTTAAGAGTTATATATCATTTATGATTCGAGTTCTTTATTAACGATGACAACTCCTTCCCTTTGGTCGACCTACGGCTCAGTGATTGTGCACTTTTATATGAGGTAAACATTATGTAACATATGATGATTTGCCGGGAAGGGTTGCTTTTTCCTGGTTAAATGGTTGAATCCTACGCTCAGTTCCAAGCACAAACCATTTTAAGATTCCATGGGAATTGAATACATATAATTACCCTTTTTCAACATAAAATCACTAACATTGCAGATATTTACAGTGGTTTTAGGGCTATAGCGGAAGTATATCTTCTCTGTTGTGCAGTAATTTCTAAATTCGGCCGCAAGGAAATTGAGTAGTTTACAAGTTTTGAAAAGGTAAAAAGGGATAACATAAGGTTGTGCTGTGCAGTAACTAGGTTATAGCAGTAACTCTTGCGCAGAAATTCTGTTGTGAAGTAATTTCTAAATTCCGCTGCAAGGAAATTGAGTAGTTCACAAGTTTTGAAAAGGTAAAAAGGGATAACATAAGGTTGTGCTAGGCTGTAACTAGGTTAATTCTGCAGCCGCCTAGATCTGGTAGCAGAGCTAGTTTACGAAAGAAATCTTGTCCTAAAAGGACAAAAGTAATTTTTTTAAGGAAAGTTAAAAATTAAACAAATGCTTCTACTGATGGTTCTACTAACGGTTCAAATATGTGGAGTTGACACACTCTGATTTTTACAAGAAAGAACTGTGAATATTGGTCTCTAACAATGAAGGCTTTGTTTAGAGGTCAAGATGTTTGGGATATTGTCCAGAATGGTTATGCCGAATAAGCATCAATCGGCATATAATAATCTCTCACAAGCTGAGAAAGATATCTTGAGGGAACAGAGGAAGAAAGATAGAAAAGCTTTGTTTTAAATACATGAAGCCATGCATGAAAGCATACCCAAGAGTAACACCGCAAAGCAAGCATGGGACACATTGGGGACAGCGTATCAAGGTTTAGATAAGGTAAAGACTTCAAAGCTGTAAATTCTAGGAAGAGATTTTGAATCTTTGTCCATGAAAGATTCAGAGACTGTAGACACAAGGCTACACCAGAGTTGTTGGTTTAATAAACCAACTAAAATCTCATGAAGAAACCATAACAGACCAAATGGTGGTTGAGAAAATTCTTAGAGTCTTCCCCTAAGATTTGAAAACTTAGTTGTAACCTTAGAAGAACATACAGACATGACAACATTTACCATTGATGATCTGCAAGGTTCACTCATTAATCATGAACACAGGCTCAGCAGAACTCAAACATCGTTGGAAGGTGTATTCGCAGCACAGTCATCTATAAGCCGTGGAAGAGGCAAGGGGAGAAATAATTTTAGAGGCAGAGGAATAAACTTCTCAAGAGGAGGACGCATCAGTAGTCCTATAGATGTTGCTGGTAGAGGACAGAATCAGAACACAAGTCAGCCAAGTGGTAATAGGTTTGATAAATCAAAGATTCAATGTCATTACTGTAAAACATTTGGTCATTATGCATATGAATGCAAGAAGAAGCAATATGACCAAGGACAGAAAAGTCAGGATGAGTCAACGAACACTAGTATTTCGTCAAGCGCAATGATGATGGCAAGCGCATCCCCAATTGAATGCAATACCATCCAAGAAAGTCCATCTAACATATGGTATTTAGATTCAGGCTGCAGCAATCATATGACTGGTAATTTAAATTTATTTTCCAGTCTAGATAATTCAGTTCAAACCGATGTTACACTTGGAAATAATGACCAAGTCACTATTTTGGGAAAAGGTACTGTTAATATTTTAACCAAACAGGGGGAGCATAAGTATATGCCTGATGTTTACCATGTAGAAGGTCTGAAACATAATTTGTTGAGTATTGGATAGCTGATACAGTAAGGTTACAGAGTTTATATGGAAGATAATCACTATGTGATTAAAGATGTACGTCCAACCAACGAACTGATAGCAAGAGTGCCAATGACAAGCAATCGCTTGTTCCCATTGAGGATAGTTCCAGATAATACAGAAGCTGCATTCAAGGCAAAAAGTAAAGAATAAATTATTCGCTGCGACAAGAAAGAAAATGACAACGCTGATTTTTGAGCTGCATTTCAAACAGAAGTTCAGGATGATTCCTGGCTCTAGCATTTCAGATCTGGACATCTGAACTTTGGTGGACTGAAGTTGCTACACACAATGCAAATGGTAAAAGGATTACCATTGATTGAAAAACTAGATAGAGTTTGTGAAGGCTGCATCCTTGGCAAGCAGCATAGAGAGACTTTTCCAGTTGGAAAGTCATACAGAGCATGCACACCACTTGAGATTGTGCACTCTGATATTGTGGTCCAATGAAGACAACGTCCATTGGTGGCTGCAAGTATTTTCTTACTTTTATAGATGACTGCTCAAGAAAAACATGGGTATATTTTTTGAAACATAAATCTGATGCATTTTAGTTGTTTTTAGCAATTCAAGGCACTCGTGGAGAACCAGAGTGGACACCGCATAAAAATCCTAAGAACAGATAGAGGCGGTGAATATGTTTCATATGAATTTCTAAATTTCTATAAAACTCATGGCATACAGAAGCAATTCACTGCGTGATATACACCTCAACAGAATGGTATCGCAGAAAGAAAGAACAAAACCATTATGGAAGTGGCGCAAAACATGATGGCAGCAAAGCATTTTCCAAATGAATATTGGGGTGAAGCAGTCGCAACTGCTGTATACATTATGAATCGATGTCTGACAAAGAGCATGAAGAACAAGATTCCTCAAGAAGCATGGACAGGTATGAATCATAGTGTTTCTCATTTAAAAATTTTTGGTTGTGTCGCATATGCTCATGTGCCAGATGAGCTAAGAAAGAAATTAGACCAGCTTAGATCCAGCTTTACCCGGCTCTATCATGCGCTGAGAGGGATCAAATATTTCGATGTGCAAACCCAGGTAATTGTTGGTTTTAAACTATATGACTCATTTTAAAAACTATCTAGATTATAATTTAAACACTCTAAATTGTGATTTCAACAATCATTGATCTGCCAAATTCCAACATGTTAAAAAAGTTTTGGATAAAAACTTGTCAAAATTGTTCCAGAAAATTGCTATATATATTTAATTTTACAATTTCTACAATTGTAATTATTAGTTTTAAACTAAATACTCGGTTTTAAAACTATCCAAAACAGGTAAATTGCAGTTTGAACACTCCAAATTGTGATTTCAACTGCCAAATTCCAAAAGGGTTATAAGAAAATGCCAAAAGAGATGACGCAACAGCTAACCTGAGCTCTTAATGTGGCATGAAATATGGAAACTTGAATACCGGATGCATGCCCTATGGAATGTCAAAGACGGAAATTTCAAAACGCATCAATGCCTCATCTGAGCGTTATTAGTATCTTCTTTGAAGCTCTGCATGCCACAGGAATCTCAAGATCAAAATGGTCAAAATCCCCATAAATCTGGATAACACTTGTGACTAAGAGGGCAGTTCGCTTGCATGCATCTCTCAAGCTATTACAGCACTTGAAAGAATTCAGAGACCTGTGTTGTCCATTAGAGATTGATTCTATAGGCGGGCTGCTCATAAACCAAGATTCCCGACTACACCGGGCTGCAGAGAGTTCCTAATTCCTGCAAAAATCTGGAGCTAGGCTGCTCAGGCATTCTGATCTGAGCTACCGAAGCCAAGGGCCAATGATCAAGAATCCACAAAATCTGAAAGTGATTTCGATTACGGATTCTAAGGCTGTTTAGAAATCTGCTGAAAATTGATCCAGCCATGGTGTTGAATGGAAAAGAAGAGGGACCCGGCGAGGAGGTTCCTCATTCCAAATGGTTCCGCTGCAATTCCCCCATGACTCAGGTAGTCTTGATTGCGCTCGTCTGCTTCTGCTGCCCGAGCATGTTCAACGCGCTCTCAGGGATGGGTGGAGGCGGGCAAGAAAACGACCAGGCCGTGAACGATGCCAACACTGCCCTGTACATGACGTTTGCAGTGTTCGGCATCTTGGGCGGTGGGATTTATAACATTCTTGGCCCTCACACGACCCTTTTCGCTGGTTGCCTCACTTATGCTCTCTATGCCGGTTCTTTTCTGTACTACAATCACCACCACAACGAGACGTTTGCTGTTATTGCAGGAGGGATTCTGGGCATCGGCGCTGGATTGCTCTGGGCCGGGCAGGGTTCGATCATGACCTCATTTCTCATATGCATACTTGATATAGAAACTTAAATTATACGCATTCACATACCTAAGACAAATCTGTAATTGCTCTCAGCCTTATTCCGAAGGTCCAGCTTGTACGTATTGTTTTGAGGTGTGTATAGGTGTTTTGATTTACTTACAAATATATATATATATGTATATATATATATATATATATGTATATATATATATATGTATATGTATATGTATATATATGTATATGTATA